>NCQV01113732.1:0-18082 GCA_002740545.1 Lophocereus schottii | reverse complement strand
TTACCCTTTGGAAGAAGCTTGGTACCAAGTTGCTATTCAGTACTACCTGTCATCTCCTGACTGATGGTCAGACGGAGGTAACTAATCGAACCTTAGGCACTCTCCTAAGGGCTTTGATTAAACCTATTGCTAGAGCCTGGGATTTACTCTTACCACATGCTGAGTTTGCATACAACAAGGCCCCTGGTAAAGCTACTAGTCTTTCACCATTCAAGGTGGTGTGTGGAGTCGATCCATTGAGTCCCAATGATCTTACCCCACGGCCCCTAAACCAAAAGCCCCATGTTAATGCAACACAAAGAGTAAAAGAGATTCAAAAGCTTCGTGAGTTGGTGAAGGCAAGAATTGAGAAGACTAATGTAGCTTATGAAGCACATGCCAACAAGCATAGGAGAAAGATTGTCTTTCAACCTGGGGACTTAGTATGGATCCATTTGAGGAAGGAACGGTTTCCTTCTAAAAGGAAAAACAAACTCATGCCATGAGCTGAAGGTCCATTTGAAATCTTGGAGAGGATCAACAATAATGCTTATAAGGTTGATCTTCTTGGTGATTATGAGGCTTCAGCCACCTTTAATGTGGCTGATTTGAGCCCCTTGTATCCGGACACTTCCCCGCCAGATTTGAGGGTTAATTCTTTTCAAAAAGGGGAGGATGATGGAATCCTACCCAGCCAAGACCTCGTCTGTGATGAAACAAGTCCAATTCGTCCAAGAACAAGGACCCAAACCAAGAAGATGGCTCATCTTTTGCAAGACGTTCAAGCTGAATCAAACGGGCTAACTGGACAGAACAAGCACGGTTTTGTGCATCTGATTTCTTAAGCTACATTGTGCCTTAAGATTAATATTTTACATTTTTGGAATCCGCATGATGTTAACTTTCAGGTTCAAGCATTGATTTCAAGTCATGCACAAAAGAGGATGGAAGATCAAAGGCTTTTCTCCAACCAGTCAGATTAAGACCAATTTTGCACGGTTGAATGTTTAGGTGTGGTTACCCCACTTAGACTTTGTTTAACCTTAATTTCCTAATTAGGGGGTTTATACACATCTTGAACTTCCCCCCCCATGGTTAAAGCCCAAGTCATATCCATTTTTTCAATGGTTAAACCAAGTCTGAAAACCGGGTCCAATTCTGTCTTTGAACCGGTTTGATGTCTCGGCTTATTTTTGCCTCCACCGGTGGGTTTTCTTCACTTCAAATGATATGGCACACCCATCAAGGCTGGGCACACATCCCAAGACACCAATGATCAGCTGCAACCTTGAGAAGAATGGCCAATGAGAGAAGAGAGACAAAGAAAGATGTTCCTTGCTTCTCATTGGACTGCCGCAACGGAGAAGCCACTTTTCGGCTGTGCACAAGCCCTCTTGCTGAGTTTCTAGTTCTTTAGGCCTAAGTACAAGTTAGTTAAGTTGTAATAATCATTTGTCTTACTTTCTTTACTAGTTTAAATGTACTTTGATTAGTCTTAAGCTCACTTTGCAAACAGTTAGCTCTAACCAAGGAGATTAAGGCTAATTAACACCTTTCCTCCTTAGGAGGGCAAGGTGATGTGCTTGGCTACTTGCTTGCTAGTTAGAATTATTGTGAGGCATGTAACAAAAGCAAGTTTTCAGCCATTTTGAAAGAACACTTTAGATTTCAATGAAAAACTTCCTAGAGAGCATTTGAAAGCTTTCTCTCAAATTCTTACTTGCTTATCTTAGTTTAGGCCAAACTAAGTGGTGTTCAAGTGAGTCTTAACATTGATTAAGTGGTGATTCTGTATCTTAATCAAGATTAAGAGCCCTAAACTGAAAGGTTGGTGGTGATTCTGTATCCAATCCTAGAGTTTAGTTGTATCCCAACCGAGTTCATCTCACTGGCTTCCAAGTGAAGTTGTTAGCTTGAATGTTCAACTTAATTTCTTTCACTTAGTGTATTCTTCATATCCCTTCATCTATCCACTCCATTCAGCTTCATTTACATCCATTCCCACGATTTCCACTTCACCAAAAGGCTTGAAATCCAACCACAATTCAAGAGCCTTCATGCCGTCCAAAACTAGACTCTTCTAGTTTCGTGGGCAGCAAGATGGCACGGTGTGGTCGTGCATACTTGCACGGCCATGCCACTCTTGGCCACGACAATCCCTTAAGTTTTAGTCTCTTTTGATGTAAATTAGCTTGGGTCTTCTCTTCCCTTGAGCTTTACATCACGAAACCCTTTTTTTCTTTCTATAATCCTTCTCTTAGCAGGTTTTATTCTTATGTAGCTAATCTTACATTGTTTAATTGTGAATGAATATTTAGCTTCATATTTAAGTCAATTTAGTTGAGTGTGAGTTGTGTTTTGATTGTGATGAAGAATGTTTAGAGTCGGATTAGGGCACAATTAATTAGTTAAGCATGATTAGTCTAGGACCAATGTTTTTGAGTTGTTTTGATATTTTTGAAGACAATAACTCCCAACTGTTTGCTATTAGTATGCTAAGTTAGTAGATAACCAGCCAACTTAGTCATTAAATAGGACTTACAAAGTCATTATAATATCCTTGTTCTCCTTAGCCAAAAAAGGGAAGACCCCCCTAAAAAAAAAAGAGGATACAAAGGTGAGGTGGATGCGAAACATCACTTCATTCAATTGTTCTCCTTGAATTTTTCAAGCCAAATCCTTCTCAGTTTGTCACTCTTCGCTAGACAGTCCTTCATAAGGATTCATGCTCTACGAGGTGATCGAAAGCGCTATCCAAATAGTCCTCTTCAAACCCTTCAGTTTTCGTCACTTCTTGATAAGGAAGGTCATCATTGANNNNGGATTTGGATATCTTTTGTACAACCATTGCAACTTCTGCATTTGGGTGGAGATATTTTGAAGGTTTCAAATCGTCATCACGGGTTCTCTTTCGATTTTTTCTTGATTCTAATGGCGCACTTGAAGTCAACTGTTTATCATTTTCTTTCATGAACTCATTGTCACCGTCACTTTTTTCTTCCAGATGCATAGGTCCATGTGATTGTATCTCAACATCATCAAATGACTTGGAACCACTTCCTCAAGCAACATCCTTTCCCACCACAATAGCCATTTCATGACACACATAAATTTTCTTGTTAACATACTTCTTATTAGTTAGATTCGCCTGTTAAAAGAAACAACAAGTAATCACAAAGGAATAGAACTATCCATGAAACTAAAATACAGAAACAATAACTAACCTTAAAATAGTATAAACTGAAGCAACCAACACATAAATTACTAAATCAGAAAGGATTTGTTACAGATTATACACCAACTAGAAATTACAAGAAAGCACTCTGGATAGGTGGTTATTGTTGTAGACTTGCAGTTCATAGTGCATGCCCTCACCGAAGAATAGAGCGTCAAAGGAAGGAGGCAGAAGCTCATTTCATAATTCATTCTCAGAAACATAGCTAGTTCATAGTTCTAGTGACTAAGCTATCCATAAAGAGCATTTAGGTTTTATGAGAACGAAGCATCCAAGTTCAGATAGAAAAAGGAACTTACAAATGTCAAAGGGAGTAAAAGTCCCACCGTAGGCATTCTTTCTAGAATCAGTTAAACCAAATACCATCAGACTTAAGTAGCCAACTTGCATACTTATCCATTGTATCCATGTTTTGACATAAGCTAAAGCTACACAGCACATATCTAAATGCCATAACACTGAAACAGTAATCAGATATAAAGCATGTTATGGGGCTCTGTTAGTATGCTCTATTCCTAACAACAACATTTGAGTCATCAAAAAAACAACATCTGCTACACAGCACAGATGTCATGGTGCTCCTTTTGCAGACACTACTTCAGCAACATATGGGCTTATTTCCAGTTTTCCAGTTTTCTAGTGCTAATCATAAAAAAATAGCATTTGTGCCAAGATAAACATCTTATACAACCCACTAAAACATGAACATTAATATATACAAACATACCTCAACATAGGTGTTGTACACATCAGGAGACATGCGAATCATCCTTATATTTTCATCCCAGCCACAGCAAGATTGGCTTCGAAGTTTGGCTATAATGCCCCAAGTAGTTCTCACGGTTCTTAGATGATTGTCAATGTGATCCGGTAGACATTTGACATTGAATTTCTTTGATATTGTATCTGCTGCTGCAAAAAAGGAACTAGACTTGAAAGTTTTGTTCGGTCGATTCCCCATTTTAACCTCATCGGCTAAAAACTTGAGTAGTTCCTTCAACTTTGGCTTGGACCAAGGGAATTGAGTTTTCTTATCCTCACTAACCTCTTTTATTTTCCCTTTGACCATGATGTAATAAGGAAACTGAGCAGAATACAAGCTTTTAAAAAAGTTGTGTGAATAGCAACAAGCTTCCTAAGTGTCTTTTTCTATGCAAATACCAATTGAGCAGAATACAAGCTTTTAAACTGAGGAAAATACAAAAACAGCCCATTTTGTTACAGTAATGTTTTTGCCCAGAATGTCTGGTCAAGAATATAGATATGTGGGCATGTTCACAGCACCTACAATAATTCTTCTCTATTTCTGATTAATACAATAGAGCTACGACAGCCATTGGTGCTTAGTAGAATAGATAGGGGAAAAAACAGTAGAAGAAATGGGGGGAGTTTTCCACGCTTGATTGTCACAACAAACAGAAGAAGAAAAAATAGTAGAAGCTTTTAAATTAGCTTGTTCACAACAAATTAATAGCAAGCAAACTCACTACACAGCTCCCCTAGCAAATCCTAGTGAAATCCAGACCTTTGCAATCCAACAAATTTAGACCAAAATTGGAGCAAAATATAGCACAAGTAGAACTTTGAGTGATACCTAAACTATGACGAGCAGAAAGGAGAAAGGATTCGTCCAATGGAGCACTTCTTCAAGTACAGGTTGCTCAGCTATAGTTAAGAAACCCTAGCGAACCAAATCAAAGATAAAATTCAACAACAACAACAACAACAACTACTCCTAGTGTGGGTCCCGCTTTCGCGGGGTTTGGGGAGATCCAGCTGTAAGCAACCTTACGCCTGCCGGTATTCCGACCAATAGAGAGGTTGATTCCTAAAGACCCACAAAACAGTTTTCGGTAAAAACAATTTTACATAAGAAAAACAGTTTTGGGGAGAAGGGTAATGGTAAGTAAAGCAGATAATCAAGGAGCAGAGACATACCTCAAGAGACCCGGGGCGTCCGAAACCAGCACAGCCTAGCCAAGTACGACCTGCAAACAAGCACATAAAAACCCTCCCCACCCCAACGCATCTACTACAGCCACCTACGGAGCCAGACCCCTACAATCAAAGATAAAATTCAAGAAATTCGTAAACCAATTTGAACAATTCATGAGAAATTAAAACCCTAGGACTTAGAACTTACCAAAAAAGCAAAGTCAAGATTCTTCCTTCAACTGGGTCCAACAATGGTGAGATAAAGACGAATGCCCTTCAACAATAGCACGAGAAAGAGAGGAGTTGAAGTAAAACAATGGAGAAGAGAGATCTCGAAGAAAGAGAGAGGGGGAGAGAGAGAGAGAGAAAACAACCTCTGAAGGGAGAGAGAGAGGAAGCAAACTCAGAGAGCGAGAGGTCTCGACAAGGAGTTGAACAAAAATCGACCAAATAGCAGAGTAAAGAGAAAGAGGACGAAAATAATTTCCCCAACTTTTCCAAAGGAAAGCAATTTTCTTCCAATGAGGTAAAATGATTTTCCACTAAAAACAACTTTCTCCTCTACCTTTTACCAAATAGCATTAAATGAAAAAATTATTTTTCAAGGAAAATGATTTTACCCCCAACAAACACACCCTTAATGTTAATTTCCACATTTTAGTTATTTGTTTCTTTGCTTAGTTGTAAATAGAGTAACCCATAGATGATCTAGCTTCAGTAATGCCTCTAACATTTTTTAAGAAACATTTGTTGCATGTTTTAGTTACTTGTTGATCTGGTAACCTCCCTTACTCCCTAAAAGTGCTCCAAACATATATTAATGTCTAAGAAACATTGTAAAGGATAATTAAATCATTCCATTTTAATGAGTTGCATATATGTTTTCTCACTAGATAATTAAGTTTTAAAATTCCACAAATCTTAACTCTGTGCCATTCTTCCCAAAAAAAAACCCTTTAAAAAAGATAATACTTGAATTAATTGTATAATAAGAAGCATACGTAGTTGATGCGTTCATAATGTTGCAACAACAATAACAATAACATCTACTGCGGTGGCTCTGACTTTTATCGAATATAGGGAGATTTGGATCTAGGCAGTCTTATCCCTAAAAGTATTCTACTATGAGAGCCAGATTTTAACAGACCTAAAAAATTTTTATAAAATATTCTTTTAGAGTTGAAATATCTTACTGAGACAAGTCAGATAAGAGTAATGGTAAATATTAATATAAAAAACATTCTGCAATGATGACGATGTTAAGGATGACCATCATTGTAATGATGATGATGACAATAATAATAATGAAGTAAAGTAATGATAACACTAGCAACAATATTAATAATGATAGTGATAGAATAATAGTAATAACAACAATAATAATAGAAATAGTAACAATAATAGTACATGGACATAGATGCTCGAGGTCTTTCCATTAAGCTAACATTGCTAGGAGGTTGATGGTTTGATGTGGATTGCTGTATATGGCTCCTTAGAGCAAGAGTCTGGTATGCATGAGATTTTTGAGTGTGTCCTATAGGTTTTGATGGGTCAAGACATGTGCTTGTTTATTGGATTTTGTTAAAGATGTGTGAAATATGGGATAGTCGATTGGGGGAGTTTATTATAGTCATGTGGGCTTATGGAATGCTACAAATAACTGGACCTTTGGTAAATTGATCATAACCTCAGTGCTCATGAAGAACTATTATATAGACCAATAGAAACAAGTATAAGAGATGCTAGCTTTTCTTGCCTCTAGAGTCCTCGATGCCCATGTTTCTACAAGGTTAATTTTGACCATGCAAAGTTGGGTTATTGGGGTCATGGATGGCCATGGCAATGGTCACTAATGGGGCTATGTGCTTGACAATTATTAAACAAGGCACCCGTTTTGAATTTAGGTATAAAAAGGCTAAAGCTTTCCTTTTGGTGAGTGGTGTTGGAAGGTGATTGTAGTCTTCATTGCAAAATTAGAGAAGAATTTAACCTCGATAATGAACCTAGTTTTGTACGTTCACAAATTTATCAACTTTTTTTTATTTTGATTTTTATTGCTTTTTTGCATAGTAGAAGAGGGGGCGTGGGGAATCTAATAGGTCATGCCCTTATCCATCTTCAACCTTGTGATTCATGTGTACGGATTGGGCGACGAATGACCCAGACTCAATTTTGAATTTGATGTTGGTGGCATTTGTAATACTATTGATGATTAACTGATTTACCCCGTTTTTATGATTAAGAAACATGTAGTAATATTAGGAGGAAAAGCAGTAGTAGTAATAGTAGTAGCACCAGTAGTAGTAAAAACAATCACAATATTAATAACAATAGCAATAAGAATAACAATCACAATAGCAATAAAAACAAAAATAAATACAACAACAATATAATATTATTAATTGACTCATTCAAACAGAGAGGGGAAATGAATTAGAACAGTGAAGATGTTTTTAAAGTTCAGTTGAAAGTCACAGCCTATGCATCACAAATAACCAATGACATCTTGATCTATATCTAACTATAGAGGAAATTTAAGATAAGGAGACTTGTTTTATGATATGCAAAAAACTAAAAATTGAAGGAATAAATTGAAGAAATGAAGCAGAGAAAGAAAGCCTACTTTCCAGGAAAAGAGTTTTTGTCTATGAAATTAAAAAGAAAAAAATACAATGACCCATAAGAGGAAAGACTCAAGTGTTTTAGGTCATCAAAAAAGCAGGCGTAAGAGGTGTAATGGAATCATACGATGGTGCACTATTGATTAATGTTACAGTTGAACATAGTCATTTGTGGATGAATAGTAGTGTACCTTTTATTGTAAAAATATTTTATTTCTACTTCGATATTTGATGAATCACCTCAATGTGATGTGAGTAAATGACTTGCATGATATTACGAGTTTTGATTTCAAGACAAATTTTGTATAATCTAAATGGGTCATAAGAACTTCTTTAAACAATTGCTTGGAACTTCTCTATGTGCTTAAATTGTTCACGAGTAACTTGTTCAAGAAGATCAGTGGGTAACTGGCTGCCTAATGATTCAAAGCTAGAGTTTAATTACCTTCAACTCTCATTGTTGAGAACTTGGACAACCTTTGTTAGCAATGTACCCTTATTAGAGTCATAGATGGAGTAGGATTGACCTTTAATATAGCAAAAGATTCCAAAACTACTAGCAAGGAAGACAAGGATTACAAGAATAATTGAAGATGCAGGAACATGCAAATAAGATTTGTGGCATGCTATACTCAGTATGTTCGCCAATGACATATTTGATGTATATAGTCCATATAAGGAGGCTAAGGACATATATGAGTCACTAGCCAAAATGTATTTCGATTGAGGATGGTCTAACCCAAAAATTTATAATTAGGATTTTTGGCTTTCTAGATGAATGGTGATATTGGCATCAAGTTACAGATAAACAATTATCGTGAGCTATTGGAGGATCTCAAAAACATAGGATTGCATTACGTACCATAAGGATTTATAGCTGGATGCTCTAGGTGCGATCAAGCTTATAGTTATTGGAGAGCACAACTACAAATAATCTATGGAATAAAAGGCAATAGAGATGTCATCAATGGCGAACTGATCTAGCTATGTGGCCATGGGGGATATTGATAAGAGGACAACAAATAAGATTTTTGTGGGGTATGATAACAGATCATATACTTCTCATAACAACTATACCAATCCCACTTTTTAAAAAACAGGACTATGTTGTGTACAGGAAACTTGGACATAGTGCTACCCAGTGTAGACATAGAAAGGGAATGACAAACTTGTCAATCCAAGTGCAAACTTGGTTCAGACGAATTATGTTATTGTGGTAATCATATCCTAAGTGAACATGACTACTAATATTAAGGATTAGGTGGTGAACTCTGGTCTTACTAGATATGTATGTGGAATCAAAAGTACTTTTACCTATGCACTTTTATAGGGGATGATCTTGATAAAGAGATTATCTATATGATGACTCCAAGCAAGCATGAGTTTTGGGAAAAGGATAAACAATGCTGAAGCTAAGTTAAGAAAGGCCCTTACTCTTATTGAGGTCATGAGTAGTTATGCTAACTTAATTTTGGTGTCTCTTTTATTAAAAATGGTGTGAAAGTATGTTTAGTTTTTAATTTTGTATGTTCTTGAGGTCATGCATAGTTATGCTGCTTCCAGTTTTGCTTAAAATAGAGTTTGTCTATATTGCTAGGTTTGGTTTTACTTAAGCTAGTGGATACTTTCTATCACAGTTTTTTCCCCCAATAAAAAGGCTTATAGGTTTGTGTTCTTTGATGTATCTCGTCAATTCATATGATGTGTTCTCCGAGTCTTTGCCCATATATGTTGAAGCTTCTTCACCCTTATCATTGATTGGATTATATGCTAGTTTTATATGGTACATTACTACTTTCTTTAAATTTCTTAAGTTAAATCCTATTAGTAACGGACTTAATTTTGTTTTGCTTTATGAAATGCTATAGCAAATTTATGTAAGTATTTGATTCTGCATGACTTAAGGATAGGGTGTTTACTGTTTGATTGATGGAATTTCGAAATGATCACTAATATTAATAGTTAGTTTCTTTTTCATGTAGTTACATGCTTATTCAATACAAAGCTAATGCTGTGATCTTATATGTGGATAACATGATATGTTTAAATCATTTGATAATATTAGTATGGACCCGTGCTATGCACGGAGCAATTTACTTGTGAAAATATTTTTAATGGTTGGAGTTCAAATTATAGTATATAACAGTCAGTCCTTAAATGTATATTTAAAATTTTATTATTTTACCGACATTGATTAACTACACTGCCACAGCTATACTTTCATGCATTGATTCTAATTTAAATTTGTGCATTTGTACACTCAAAGGTTTACAACATATTTTAATGCTCAAGAGATAAATAATTTTCTGATAGACATCGACCATCTGCAAAATGACATTGAGTTTTACTAGGAAATATCTATATGTGACACCACGACGGTGATTAGTTAGAATTGTTGCATTTAGTTGGGAGATGTGGACAACTTTTCCAAAAAAAATTAATTAAAGAAAGGCCAATGTAAACTCAACATTAAGGAAAGAGACCTGGGTCATGAAAAAGAAGAAAGAAGATGGATTGCAGCATATAGTAGACAATATTCATTGTTCATATAGTTTATATAAAAGAACTTGCCGAGTAATAAGCCAAACATATAATGCACATTGTGGTTTGCAACGCAAGATATCTATTGAATTAATCTTGAGTAATTGTTGAACATGAACTTGGATTTGATCTAGACTATATGTCAAGATGATTCAAGATTAAGGCAAACAAAGGAAAGAACATAAAGTTAACAACAAAAATATAACTCATCCCTATTTCTTCTTCTATCTCCTATTGCCATTTTTGAAGCTTTCTTACAAGGGTATTGTAATTACTTATAAATTTTCTGTCATATAACAAATATCAATTAATTTTTATGAATATCTCTTTTAAGAACATTTAAAAAAATTTATAACATAATTTTATATTATACAGTAGCTTTTTCTAACTAGCAGTTGCCTAAGATACTACTAAGAATTTTTATGTGACTAATAACAGCTGGAATGGCAATGTCAGTAGTAATAGTGAAAATAACATATACAGGGCATGGGCTATTAAATTGATTGGTAGAGTTAGTAGTAAAAAAGTGGTCAAGAGTAACAGCAATATCAGCAGTAACAGTGAAAATAGAGTGAAGACTGAAGTGAATAGATCCCTCCTTGATGAGTCAATTTAGAGTGAGAAAAAAAGAAAATAATTAGTGGCTTAGTGCCCATATTCGGTGCATTGAATGCCCATATAGGCAATGCTATTCCTCTAGGCAAAGTATCAATTAGGCTTAACCTCGTCAAAGATCCAACATTTTCAGCCACCTAACTAGCCCCCATTACCAAAGCTAAATCATGTAGAACCAAATGCACAGGGGCCAACCCCATTGAATCAACAACATGCCCCAAAACCCTACCCAATTCCTAGGAACCCAGTTCTAATGGCTTAGAAACTTTCAAATCAAAACTGATTCTTTCCAACCTCATCAAAAGGAACATACCCATGTTTAACCAAATGATCAAAACCCTAGAAAATACCCTTCTCCTTAATCTCATCATACACCTCTCAAAACCCCAGCCCGTAGCCTATCTCTCTCCTTCACCACTGTATTACCTGAAAACCCAGAACCCGGTAAATCTGTAGCCATCGCTAACACACCCTTAAAAGCCAAATCATCAACCGCTTTATGAAATGTGAATGAATTACACCCCAACCCATGAACAATCAACACATTTTCTGAACTTTTAGACCCTTTAGAGTATGTAAAAACTTCAATTGCAGGTTCATTGGTACTGATTCGAACCTTAATAACTCGACTGCTCGAGTAGTCGAGTTGGAGGGTGGTGGGCAGACTTAAAAACTTGGATTTGGGGTTTCAAGGGGAAAGACAAGAGAGAGAAACAAAGAGAAGAGTGATGAGAGAGACTGCAATGGTTAAGTAGGACCAGAAAGTAAACGGGTTCAAAGCTTGATTCTTTTGTGGGGTTGAACATGGTTGATGTTGTCACTTGGGTTTTGCGGGTTTGGGTTCGGATTTGAAGGAGAGCCTGGTGGATCGATTTGGTCTTCTTTGAATTCTGTTATGACTGCCATAGTAAAGAATCTGAGAACTTCTAAGCTTCAGTTCAGGCCTTAGGGGAGTGAAGGAAGGAGAGAGAAAAAGCATATCGCCACTCGCAATGCCAAGGGTTGTCGAGGAAGACCATATTTTCATTCAACACTGTGTTTTTCCAGATCAAACGTCGTCATTAGTGCTTGCTTATCCCGTCGTTGGCATACAAAGATCAAGGAGCTCTTGCACAAAATACACTAAATTTTCCCCTTCTTACATACTTTTCCTAAGCAATTGATTATGCGTAAGTACAGAATACCAGCAATCAGTGGCTTAGTGCCCAATCCAACCATACAAAGCTACCCATAAAGATGAAAATTCACAACTCTCGGAGAAACCCGAAACCTAGGACCTCCATAAATGTTGAGCAAGTTTCGACAACCTTGGTGATGAAACCTGACAAATTTGACCACTATGTAGGCATCGATTTTGAAGACCCCCAGTGAAACAGTCTTTAAAATGTTTCAAGGGCCAAGATTGGCGGTGATATGCAAATTAGATCTGAGAAGTTCAGCACCATTGGTAACATAGGCTCTGAAAAATGACTTGGATTTGAATTTGAGTAATGACAAGGGGGTCTCAGTTGGTGGGTGATTCGGCAACGATTTGGGGACAGTGTTGAGAGTAAGAAATTCTAGATGGGATTGCGAAAGAAGGTAAGATTTGATGAGAGGAGGTCGGATTAAAGAAGATGGCAATAAGAGAGAGAATCCCATCTCCAACAGTAGAGAGAGAGAAAATGGCAGTGAGGGTGAGATGATAGAGAAATGAAAAGACTCCTATAAAAGTGAGGGGGGTTAAGATTGTCATAAGGGGAGTTAGTTGAAGGGAGAGAGAAAGATAGTGACGTAAGGGAGGTGGAGTATTTGGTAGTTGTAAGAAAGTTATTATTATGGATGAATAGTTATACAAAATTTTAATTTTAATTTGAAAATGTAAAAGTAATCTAACGGATAAGATTTAATTTGGATATTGCATCAACGATTAAGGATCTCTATTACTTGAGATTTTAGGATTGGAGGAGGGAAGCTTTCTCAGCCCCACACTCATTTTTGCATTTATTATGTAAAGATTGTGTGCAGCCACAATGGTTCTGTTTGATGCTAATTCATGCAGGCTTCTGATGGAGTTTTAGCAAAAAGTACCATTGAAAATTTTTCTTACTTAACAATACCACTAAATTTGATTATTAAGTATTAAAATGTGACTTTGCTAAAAAGTTGCCGGCAGCAAGAGGTTTCCTTTGTTTTTGACTTAATTTTCAAACTGTTATGAGAAAACATGGTGAAGAAAAAGAAAAAGAAACTAAAAGGAACATAATGATAAAATTGGGGTGAGACGGGGGATGGGATAAAGTCGGAAGCATCAAAGATATCCACTCCACATACCGTAGCGTTTTCTTTAACCCTAATTTCAAAATTCACTTCGAAATAAATATTATCTTAAAAAATTAAGTTGTGTCTTTTGTTTATCATTAGATTAAGGTCAAAATAAACCAAAAATGTCATCTTCTTCTTCCTCACATCTAGGAAAATATGTGGTCCAAGAACCATATTATATGACTCTATCTCTTTATCTTGCTTAATTTTGTGTTTCCTAACCCTAGATTCTAAACCCATTTCATCATTCTCACTTCAAGGATTTGATCATTCTAATTTTGATTTTGCCCGTTTAGGAGATGCCATGGTTGCTAATGGGGCATCTTTCATCAATCCTATTTCCCTTTCTCTAGGTTCGGGTTTTGCCAAATCATTTACAAGAAACCATTCAAGTTTCTTGATTTAAATTCCTCAAAGCCCATCTATTTTTTCCACCAAGTTTACCTTTTCTATTTCCCCTGAAAATAGGGTTTGTTTAGCTCTTGTGATTTTCATTATTATGTAGCTTTCTAATGTTTTTGGCCTTGGCCCTGTCGATATTTCGATGTAATTGGACAAAACATTTGTTGTTGTTGGGTATGATACTCTTAACAATGATAATGTAGGTGGTATGTGCAGATGTGGGTAGCTTCACATCTACCATTGTTAGGAATATTGTCTCTTCTCTTTTTGTGCTTCTTAGTGGAGAGAAGCCTTTAGGTACAAAAGTCTTCTTCAAATTTCCAGGGTTTTGATGGGTTTCCAAAGGAGAATTGAAAGAGAAACTTGAAGTGCGAGATGTCAATGGGTTTTGCTGAACTTGGATGCATGGACAGGAATAGGGGTTTGAAGGGGTGTGTTTTATTTTACCTTTGTTTTGCTTAAGGTATTTTCACCAGCCAAACATAATTTTGTAATAGTTAATTGGCAATACCCAATTATGGTGGAATTTTTATCCTAACTGAAAAGTTTAGTGGCACTGTTAGATTAAAAAAAAAGTTCAATGACATTTTGAATAAAGGTAATGGCTCAATGACATTTTTTGCTGAGAACTTGCTTTTTATTATATTTTTCTAGCATGACCTCTTATTGAAACAAGTTAAAGTTGATCAAATAACAAAGTGTATATCATTTATGTTGGCTTCATGTGTTTCGAATAAATAAATAAATTTTCTTGATATTCCTTTATAGATGTGTCTCCCCAACTACATGAGTAAATTTTGATGATTTAGTTTGCCTTGATCAGGCTAAATAGTAAGGCCTACAGCGGCAAAAATTTAACATTCATGCCTAAGGTATAAATTTATTCAGTAGTTGCTTGAGAATGAGATCTCCTAATTATGTGAAATTAGGGATGAATCAATTTAATCCTTTGACTAAGGCACTATGAAAAAATTGGGGCATATACATTGAGGGGATGGGATTATTGTTTAAACGAGGTCAAGAGTGGTGTAACTATACCTGTATGATTGGAGATCCGATGAGGTATGTTCATACAGGGAAAAACAAGTTAGTAGTTGACCTAGAATTGCACTAACACTAATAATATTGGAGAATTCCCTTTTAATGGTGTAATAGTGCTACGCTCTAATCCTGAAGCTGAGCTTACTCTCAATCAAATCCATATCCCCTTTAATGCATAGTGTGTTAGTTGTAATACACACATGATGGACTTACCCATTTGTGATTGGAGTTTAGGTGCTCCTATGTGATCTTGGCCAAAGTCTCTATACTACTTATGAAATCACAATGCGTGGCCTATAGCATCCACAAAAGTACATTTGCCTTGAATGACTTGACTAGGGTGTAATGCAAATGGTAATAGCATTGACTTGTACTTAAGAATAATGCTTCAAATAAATAATTTTGTTTACCATATTATACAGGTCATATTTTACTCATCTTAGATAGTTCATAGCCCAAAACGTACTAGACTATTTGCATTATACTGGAGTTTTGACCAAAGATATTTTTCGCTTCATTGAAATAGAGAAGGATTATTATAAAAATATATTACTTTTTACTTTGGAATTTAAATGAATTGCTATTACTAGATGCAAGGACAAAATATTATAGTTCTTTTTTAAAAAAAATTTTAGCTTGTTGATTGATCAGCTCAAACTCTAATGTTTCACACCTAGTTTCACCTAGATTTAGCTCGACACAATTGTTAGGTTAGGGAGTTTATTAGTGTTTTTATTGGTTTTATAGGTATTAAAGAGGATTGCTCAAATTGTGTGGTGCAAAACAAGCGAAAAGTTGGGCATTAGAATCCGCGATAAATTAGGGAAACCTGAGACAACCTTAAAGCACAATTGGGTTAACCTATCACAAGAGCTACTGGAGAAATAACCAAATCCAAGGGGCAGCAGGGTAGCAACAGTTACCCATGCCACTTGTTTCGACCATGCCACCTTGATTTTTGTAGTTCTACACTACTTTGTTTTGGGATTGAAATCATGGGGGTTTGGCGCGTGTTAAACGCTCCACCCTGAAGTTGCAGGAAGAAAAGAGAGAGTAAGAGGGAGATCTTTGTGATAGGTACGTCGTGCCTTTGGGTATGCCCATGCCAGAATTGCAGGTGTCGGGCATATAAATATCCCCCCCTAATTTGTATAAGCAAGCAGGTCTTAGGGTAGAATAGAGCTAGTGATGTATCTATCCTTGCACTTGCCAAGGGAGGCGATGATAGAGAGATTAAGGGATGAGGATGAGAAGAGGGAAAGAGAGGATAATACAAGTGCCTTCAAGAGATAATCCAATGGAGCCACTCTTTGATACAAAATCACCACCTGATTGAGATAAAGAGACTTAGGACACCACTTAAGTTGCCACACTTAAGATATAGAACTAGGATTTTGAGAGACAAAGCTCAAGTTTGTATTCAATTTGGAAAAAATCCCTTGCAAATGGAAGAGATAGGGTATTTATAATCCCTTCCCCTTGGCAAAAGTGCCTTACAAATGGAAGAGATAGGGTATTTATAATCCCTTCCCCTCTTGCATTCAGCCAAGATGGTAATGACAAGCTGATTATTGACTAAATGACATGGCCTAAGCTAGCTTACAAGTACAAGTTTACAAAACAAGAGATCCAATCTAACCTTGACACCTCATTAGCTTAATAATGTCCAAATTGAGGTGTCTGGCTTGCAAACAACCTTAGTACATCAGCTTAGACCCTTAAGCTTGCAAGTTCCACAAGTGGGACACCAAAAACAAGGTGGGCAGCCGGCCACACCTCATAACCGAGTAAAAGGGATTTCTTCCCTACTTTGGCTGGATAAAACCAACAAAAGCTGGTCCCTTAGCTCCACTTTAGAGGCATGATTTGATAAATATTTAGATGCCTTTTCATGCCCTAAAGTTTGATAAAAGTTGGAGCAAGGTAAGTTAACCAAACAGACCCTTCATTCAGACTGTGCTGGATTGCACCCTGCACTGCATTATCCTTGACTTTTTGCTTGGTTGGCTGACCAAATGAACTCCAAATGCTTTACAAAAGGTCTTGTTGTAAAGCTAAGACTTTAAGCTTTAAGGTGGTGGTGCATGTAGAAAATTTCGCCCTCTAGATTTTGTTCCAACAGAGATACAAAATCGGGCCAATTCCCAGATGAACTGGACCGCCCATCGTCTTCTTTGTTCAAGTAGTTTCTAACCATAGCATGGACCTCCCTAACCTTCTTGGACTCTATAGCAGGGGCTGGCCTATTGGGAAGGGCTACCAAAGGCTTGATTGGATAGTATCCATCATCCTCCCCAGGCGGGTTGGAGTTTAACCTCAAACTCGGGATTGCTTACTCTCTTCAAAGTATGGATTGAGGTCAGCCACATGGAAGGTGACGGAGACTCCATACTCACCAGGTAAGTCCACCTTGTAGGCATTAGGTCTGCCCTTCTCCAATATCTCAAAGGGGCCATCCGATCTTGGCATGATCTTGGACTTGCGCTTGCTTGGGAATCTTTTCTTCCTCATGTGAACCCATACCAAGTCCGTCGACTGGAAATGGATCTCTTGCTTGTGTTTATTGGCTTGTTGCATGGCATGGGTATTGAACTTCTCAATCCTCTCCCGAACTTGAGCATCAAGGTCCTTGATTTCCTTGGCTCATTTCTCAGCCTCCCAACTAAACTTGGTAGGAGTGGGGATAGGTGTGAGGTCCAAGGGAGTCTTCAGATTGTATCCATAGACCACTTGAAACAGTAAAAGGTGGGTGGCCTTACTCGGGGCCCGATTGAAGGCAAACTCCGCATGGGGTAGGAGTTCATCCCAAGCCTTTACATTCTTCTTCACAAGCACTCTAAGCAGGGTCCCAAAGTCTGATTAATCACCTCAGTTCGGCCATCGGTTTGGGGATGACAAGTGGTGCTAAATATGAGGTGTGTCCCCATCTTCCTCCAAAAGTGACTAAGGAACTTAGGGTTCTTATTCTAAACCATACTCCGTGGGATGCCATGAAGTCTCACAATCTCCTTGAAGTAGAGATTGGCTATGTGGGAAGCATCATGGGTGGTGTGACAAGGTATAAAGTGAGCCATCTTAGAGAATTGATCCACCACCACCATGATGGAATCCTTGTTTCTTTGGGTCCTTGGAAAGCCCGTAATGAAATCCAATCTAATATCGTCCTATAAGGCCAAGGGCACAGGCAAAGGGGAGTAAAGACCATGGGGGATTACATGGCTCTTAGCCATGTGACAAATTGAACACCTCTTGATAAAGTGTTCTACATCATTGGTCATCTTCAGCCAATAGTAATGCTTCTTGAGCATTGAGCATGTCTTCTCTACTTCAAAGTGGCCGGCTAGAGCACCACCATGAAGTTCTTGGATTAGCAACTCTCTAAACCCACATTTGGGTTTGCACAGTCGGG
>NCQV01113731.1:0-11458 GCA_002740545.1 Lophocereus schottii | reverse complement strand
GTTAAGCCCTCACCTTCCTAAGTTACGCTAGTATTCAGAGATGGTCGGTTGCATTATTAAAACTACCCAAACCTTCTCTCAAGGGTCATGAGCTAGCTAATTTTTCCAGCCTCCTATTTTCATGGGATTAGTTCAACAAAACTACAATATTGACAACCCTTGACCTATAGCGAGGAGACTATTTTCATGTCCTAATCCTAACTATTCTCTTTACCCATACTAGACAATCGACCTCGCCTCTCAGTATAAGTCGATTGCCGGAAAACATGGATGAAAGCTCTCTCAAGTATTTCATCGAACACTTGGCGTGCATGAAAAAAAACTCTAAGTTCTAGGCATAAACAAGAGAGAGTTGAAGCCTAAACAAGGTTCACTAGCCATTAAGGGCTAGCCACAATCCAGTCAACCAAGATTAACGACTAACTAAACACAAAAACATGAAAACCTAAACTAAGCATAAACTAGCAAATATGAACATAAACATGAACAAAAAAGGAATTAATCTAAACTAGCACGAATGAAAACTAAAGGAAACACAAAATTATAATAAAAACTAAACATTCAAACTAAACAAGTCAAATACAAGAATTAAGCTAACAAAATCAAAACAAGAAGAAAAACGTGAAATAAAGAGAGAGGGAGAAACAGAGAAACTTATGCTTGAATTGATTGAAGAATTAGAAATCCACAAGCTTGAATCCCGAAATACAAATTACAATTCTAATCTAGTCCTCCTATTGAGGTTTTTATTGGCTAAAACCTAACCTAAACTACTCTAAAAATCATCCCAGAAGAAGCCCAAAAAAAACCCCCTCAAGAAAGAGAGAAGAGCTGCTTATAAAGGTTGAAAACCACTCTGCCGCGTAGGCCAGAGGGATGCACCTAGTAGCACATTAATTTGTTTGTTTTTGTTTTTATTTTTGTTTTTGTTTTTGAAAAAGGGGTGTAAGCACGTAAAAAGGTAATTGTGCAGTAGACAAGTGAGAAAGCTGATCATAGAAGACTAACAATGTACGATAATGACAATGCATAAATGAGGACTGGATTGCAAAATTACAATGGACTGTTGGGGTTAGAATTGAGGTCTAAAATGACAGACTTAGGACGAATATCTATCATGCACAATATATTTATATACAAGCAAATAACCAAGGTACCAGAGATCAAGGTTGATCAAAATAGTACAAAACTCCCCTAAATCCAAAAAAAGAAAAAATTGTATGAAAAAAAAGAAAAAATGAAAAATTTACACAAAAATAAATGAAANATTTTCACAAAAATAAGAATAAAAGGGTAGATGACTCCACCTCCCCACCTAAATCTCACAATGTCCTCATTGGGAGCTGAGAGTCATCACTAACCACAAAACACACAAAAACCAAGATCAAACAAAACACACATATACACAAGCTCACTCACTTAACCAAAACACAAAAACACAAAAAAGTGATCATAGCCATTAACTGTCTCTAAAGGTTCCCAAGTATCACCTCAAAATAATCATCACAAAAGTACAATCTAATATCCACAACTAAGCAACCTAATATCCATAAGTAAACAAAAAGTAAAAGAAAGAAAATAAAAAAAAGGAGAAGAATGAGAACGATTATACCAGGTCAGATATTGAATGTACACAAACCTATTCCAGAAGGGCGCAAGGAGCATCAGCCACTCCTTATCTTTCAAGATGCGAGTTGTCAACTCGGATGCTGTCAATGCTCGTAAGAGCTTATCATGCACTACTGCATGCATCTCAGAGTGGTGTGAATAAGAGAACACTAGTAAAGCTAGAGCAAACAAAGTTATTGCCCTCTTAAACTCATCAAATGCCATAGAAACATCAAAATCATGATCAAAGAAAGTACTCCACATAATCTTCCTAGGCATGTCCTCTAGGTATGCGCAATATAGATCAAATGAGGGGTGAAACCCGCTAATATCACTTAGGGACTCATGAAATGCATGCAAGTGAGAGAGGGCGCTGGGAAGGAGGGGGGATGAAATGGGGGTCGAATCAAGTGGTTTGGTTCAAATTGGGTCGATATGGTCAATACTAGGTGTACAACTCCTTGAAAAGAGCCTCCTCAAGATGTGACTCAACCAAGATAGGTTCTTTCGATTAAGTAGGAAAATCATCCTCTAAAACAGTAACATCACCCCTATATGGCTCACCCATCTCTAGTCCCAAAAACTTGTTAGGAAAAAAGTTTTAATATTTATAAACCCCAAGTGCAAGGTGCATTATTGTGTACTCGAGGTGTCGTACGTAGCGAGTTGGGCTTTCAAGTACCAGAGCTAAATAAAGTGTCTCAAGTTAGGCAAAACTAAAGGGATAGAAAATAGAACTAAACTACTAAAGCAAAAGCAAAAGGACTATGATTAGTGTAATGCCCCCAACTCAAGGGCTAGGAGTGTTATCGTTTTTCTTTAAATTCTGGGGCGAAACAGATAGAGTTTCCCCTGAAAATTGACCGTTTCCCAGGCTTAAAGCCTTGTATCAAATTTCTTGCAATAAAAAGCAACGATAAAAACCCACCAACTCGACGGCTACAAGCCGGAGTTCACAATCTACGGGCCACCCGCCCGGAACATATCAACCAGCGCAATTCGACACTAAAACAATGGGACAATAAATGTACAACTCCACGTGCCATACGTCCGGAGTACTGGGGTTACATCCCAACTACAAATAACCTTGGTTAAAAGATGATTGGCTCACATGGCCGTACAGAGCGACTCTAGATGATATGCAATACATGCATACAGGGACTTAGATTACATAACAATACAATTACAGCTCACACATATAGAGCATGTAACTTTGCTCCTAGAACAGCAATGACTCCATCTCGGCTTATTTGGACTGACTTTTACCTGTTACTTCAGAAACCTAGGAAGGGAACAATAATAGATGGGAATGAGCAATTATCGCTCAGTGGATAACCCTCTCTCCCAAAACAATACTTAAAGTGCAACATTAACTCACAAAAGATGCCCGTAATTCCTTCCCTTTGAAGAACTTACCTACCTTACGATATATTCCAACCACAATGCAGGGGAAATAATAGTCGCTCCAACAATTTAAACTCTAAAATAACCATATTCAATAAACTTATCATAAGAAATTCATATAAACTCATAAATTCAATGAAAAGAAAGGGGTTTAACCCTTAAACACCACTTGTTGGGACTTCTGTTATGAAAGGCTTATTTCATTTCATATAATTTATGCCATATATAAACATTGAAATTTCGTTGGAGATGCTGCTAGGAGACAGACTATATGAATTTAGCATTCCATCATGTTCAATACGATAGAGTTATTAAATTGATGATTTCACTACACCATACCATAGCAGGTCATATACAGGAATATACCTCTTCGTTAAAACATGGAACGATAACTATAAAGTGAAGCATATAACTATGCCATGTAAATGGTATCCTATTGATGTAACAATATGCTCTTTAAACTTCACATGCTTGTTTATTAAAGTATAATGTTCTACAAACCGTTATATGAACTGGGATTCTCTGTTAACCTGGTTTTTCTACCAGTTGACAGGGCTTTATAACGTATGACTTGAATCTTCTGCATATTGGTAGAACAATGAAACATTGAACTTGAATCTTCTGCCTACTGGCAGAACAATTAAACATTGAATTTGAATTCTCATGTAAACTTCGATAAAGGGTACTGGGTTACCTAAGTTGACCATATCAATGGATGCGGTATAATCGGATGCTCAATACTTAAGTCCTTTCTTAAAGGATTCTTAGACCTGTTAACTGGTCGTCTGCCTCATTCAATTGAGCAATCCGGTAATTTAAGATTATTTCATTACCAATGACTTGTCAATTAAAATAGGCAACCGATAAACATTTAAATACAATTTGAAATCATACAAATAAGCATTCATGTACTTTTAAAGATCTCTAAGACTTGAAGTCAATGTTATCTCACACATTCTTCAACTCAGGGGAAAAGGATTTCATATAGCACATATAGTCACGTCATGAACTCATATTGTCAACCGCTTCTCCAATCATAACGTAACCCACACGGTTGCAGTTAATTTCAACATTACTTTGATATATACACATATATATAATCGATAAAATTCAGAGGCACCGATAGTGATGGTATTGATGTCGTTATCTGCTACTCATATAAAGGCTTAACTAGCCTTGATGGTTAACTCTTAATTTATACGCCATGATTAAATATATTCACGGCTTACCAAATCACCACATATATTTACGAATGGCTAGTAATCGATGCAATCATTTGATTTACTTTACAATTTCCTCTGTTCCACACTTTATGAGTTATAAACATTCCTATGCAATCATTTAAATGATCACGTTAATCATATAATCACTATAAAATTTCTGCATTTCATATAACCACTTCTATGCAATCATATAAAGGCTTACTGAACAACGTTATCATTTCTCATTAATTCATGTACGGTTACCAGGCCCATAACATTATCATTTCTATGCACTCACTATAAACAACTGATTCATGCAATCGATAAACTTTCATTCGGTACGAACAACATATAAATTAAGCATCATTCAGTTTACTATACAATTTCCTCTATTATTGAGAATTAACTCAAATTCAACCTGAATGAACTATAATCAATAAACTTTTAATGAAATTAACAATAATCGATAAACTTTCCTTGAATTATTAGTAATTAATCTGAATTCAATCTGAACGGACTATAATCAATAAATTTCAACGAAATTTACGATAATCAATAAACTTTCATTAAAATTAGCAATAATTAGGAGGAAGAGGAAACCCACCTCGAATCCAAGCTGAAGGACCCGTTTTAGGGTTTGATTTGGGTTGGCTCGGTGTAGGCTCGGTTCATCCCTTTGCTCCCTATCCGCTAGCCACCGCCCTCCTGTCGAATCGCCGCCGTCGGTGAGCTGTGGAGGAGCCGCCGAGGCCCACGGCGGCCTTCCCCCCTGAACCTCTTTCTCCCTTTCTCGCGTCTATCTCCCCCTCTATCTGGCCCGGTTTGGGCGTCGACTAGGGTGGGGGATGGTTGGGCGCGCGTCGGCCGGTCGCCGGCGGCCCCACCGGTGCCTCCCTCTCTCTCTCCCGGTATGTGGTCACGGGGCTGGGGTTAAGGAGCGCCCCTCTTCGCTTCTCTGTCGAGCAAAAGCGGCTTTGGCCCTTCTGTTCTTCTTCTTTTTTTTTGGATAATTACCTCATCACATCATAATTAATACGAGTTTATCCACTTATCACATCATAATTAATTTCCAATGTTCGATTCAATAAATTGCAGGACTAGTCCCAAGGTTCGCCAGTCCAATTATATTCGGGAATCTACGCAAGGTAGTGGCTGATATAATCCTCCATAACAATAAAATAGGAAGAATATTCTTTTCAGTAAAAAGCAGCACCTAAGCAGGCACATCGATAATATTTCAATTTCTAATGATAAAAAATAGGGGAATAAGAGGATAAATCTCGGGTGTTACATCTAGACCTAAGATAAACCAAGTAATCAAGTAAAGCCCAAACCTTCCCTAGCTATGCTAGCATTCAGAGTCGATCGTTTGCATCGTTGAGGCCACCTAAGCCCTCTCTTAAGGGTCAATAGGCTAATCTAGTTGCTCTAACCACCTATTCCCTTGACCTAACTAGCGATGAGACTATTTTCATATCCTAATCTCAACTATTCTCTCTACCCATACTAGACAATTGACCTCACCTCTCAGCATAAGTCAATTACCCCAAAACACGGATGAAAGCTCTTTCAAGCATTTCATCGAACACTTGGCGGGCGTGAAAGAAAACTCTAAATTCTAGGCTTAAACAAGGTAGGGTTCGGGCATAAACAAGATTAATTAGTCATCAAGGGCTAGCCACAATCCAATCTAACACAAAATCAATCATCAATCATTAACAAAATACAAAAACTCAAAGTATACCTAAACTAGCAAAGAAGGCAAACTTGAACAAGAGAAGGAAGAGAATGAGATTAATCAAATCTAATTAAACTAACTAAACATAAATTAACAATGAAAACAAAAGATACAAACTAAACAATTCAAATACAAGAATTAAACTAGTAAATATAAATATGAACAACATATGAAAAAGAGAGAGAAAAGGGAAGAAAACTTAGTCTTGATTGATAGAAAGAATTTGACATCCAAAGCTTGAATCCAAGACTACTATCTTCAATCCTGATCTAATCCTCCTATTGAGGTTTTTATTTGACAAACTAACCTAAAACCTAGCCTAAAAATTGCCAGAGAGAAGCCCAAGAGACCCCCAGCGACCCTCCGAGCAAAACCGCCGAAAGAGGGTTAAATAGAAAAATTGAGCGAACAGGCAAATAGGGGGGAGGCACGACCGTGCCACTTTTTTGGCACGTTGGCTTGGTCCCCGTGTCGTCCTTTCTTGCTGGATTTTGCCCGTCTTCGCTCATTTTCCCAACGTTTGCTAGATTTAAAGTTTATTACCTACAAAAGCAAATAAAACAAGTAAAAACTCTAAAAATTACATTATTATACGAGCTAAAATTAGGTAAAAGGGGCATGTAAAATACGACAAATTATCACCTAACAAATACCCCCACACCTATCTTTTACTCATCCTCGAGCAAAACAAAATAAAAACCAACCTAAGAACTCACTATCGTAGGAATCACGGTTGCATTTAACGTATGCAACAAGCCCTTTAAACCTCTTGGTTCTCCCAAGTGGATGAGTGAGGTCTCATGAGAGTTTGCAAAAGATGTACCCACAAAATCTAAAAAAGGAAAATAAGTGGAAAAGGAGAAAGGAAAAACAAAGAAAACAAAATAGATATACAAACAAGGCGCAAATATCTATGTAAGGGAAAAAACTGTACACATTCTAACCAATCAAATCACCAACGCAACAAAGATATTATCCTGCATATAAATATAGTGTACATATCAAGACTCTTTATCCACATATATGACATCAAAGTACCAACTTTTCACCCCACTGTACATCAAAACCTGGAATCCATCCTAGTACTTGGTGTGTAAGTGTATCATCATCCTAGGATTTAAACTTACCAAAATCAAACTCGTGCCTACTTGACTAACACATGCTACATTGTTAACTGATTAACAAGGGAAGCAAGTTTTTCAGTAGCAGTATTGCCTAAATGGGTAACATCCAGTTGCACGTGCCTCAAAGGGTGACGCCCAGTGGCTCATGCTTTAAAGGGATACTTGTCATTCCAAATTTCATTTTTTCTTTTTCCTTTTTTCCTTATTTTTTTTTTGTTTTTTTAAATGCAAACAAAAATTAAAGTAATCATACTGAAAACAGGTGGGAGAGTCAATCACGAAAGACTAAGATCCTAAGATAATGATGAAGTATACACAAGGATTGGATTACACAATTATAACATACTATTGGGGTTAGAATTGGGACCAAGAATGATACACTTAGGACAAAAATCTATCATAAACAACTTACTTATGTACAAGCTAATAGCTATGGTATAAGACATTAAAGTCAGTTAAAGTAGTACAAGACTCCCCAAAAGCCAAGAAGAAAAACTATGCAAAGAAAAGGAAAAAATGAAAAATTGGCACAAAAATGAAAAATTTTCACAAAATATAAAAATAAAAGGGTAAATGACCCCACCCCCACACCTAAATCTCACAATGTTCTCATTGGGAGTCGAGAGTCATCACCAACCACAAAATACACAAAAACCAAAATCAAACAAAACGTACATATCCATAAGCTAAATCACTTGTCCAAAAAAAAAGAAACGCACAACTACCATTGTCTAAATGTTTTAACATTATCTTAATTTCAAGCATTTTCCAGCGAAAAAGTCCAAATTGCTTTCATTTTCCCTGAACGTGACGTGCATTAACTTCCTTTGTTTTTGTTTTAAGATGTGGGTAGCTGATTTGGTTTTTGGAGGGGTGTCTATTGCTGAAATGTGCCTCTTCCTTCCTGCTATGGTTAGTTTCTCTCTTCCCTTTTTTTTTTGTTTTTCTTTTCTTTTGGAGGGGAGGGCTCTGTATAACCCTCACTGTGCCCCCCTACCCAAAAAAGAATTTATAATTTGGAGCTCTTACAGCCTTCAGCTTCCAGTATGCATTTATTTTTAGATAGGAACATATGGACTGCTAAAAATGACGGAAAGTAAAACATCTATTGGCCATAGTGTGATTAAGATCTAAAGATAGCGCTCAATTGGCTCAACAAACTCCCAAGTATTGCCTCAAAATGATCACCACAAAAGTACAATCCTAATATCCACAACTAAACAAAAACAAAAAAAGAGAAAACAAAAATAAAAAAAGAAGGGGGGAGGAGTGAGAACGATTATACCAGGTCCAATACCGATTGTACCCAAACTATGCCACAGCGGCTTAAGGAGCATCAGCCACTCCTTATCTCTCAAGAGTCGAACTATCAGCTCGGATGCTGTCAAATCTCATAAGAACTTATCATGTGCCTGTGCATGCATCTCAGAATGATGTAAGTAAGAAAACACAGAGAAGATCATAGTAAAGAAAATCCGTGCCCTCTTATACTTATCAAATTCCATAAAAAAGCCAAAAGTGTGATCAAAGGAAGTGTTCCATATGAATTTCCTAGAAGTCATCTAGGTATACACAATAAGGATCCAAGGAGGGGTTATACCCTCTAATATCACCTAGGGACTCGTGAAATGCATGCAAGTGGGAGGGGGCACTGGGAAGGAGGGGATGAAATGGGGGTCGAGTCAAGTGGTTCGGTGCAAATTAGGTCGATATGGTCAATACTAGGTGTGGCACCAACCACCAAACTATCATCACATAACTCCTCGAAAGGAGCCTCCTCAAGATGCGACTCAACCAAGAGAGGTTCTTTCGACAAGTAGGAAAATCATCCTCCAAAACAGTAACATCACCCCTATACGACTCACCCATCTCTAACCCCGTGCACTGAGCTAAAGGGAGGGATGAAGCATGTAAAGTCAAAGAACTGATAGTAGTGCCTATGGGTGTACTAGTAAAGGATGGAGCAACAAGTGCTAAAGAGGTCAAGGAAGGGTCGGGCGCTTCCTCTAGGTCAGTGTAAGGTATATCATCAACAAAACTTGATTCTAGGAGAAGGGAAGACTCGCAATCCTTATAGAGGCTAACCTCTAGTTTAGGGGAGGCTAGATTAGGGTCGTTGTCATGCCATAGGCCGCACTCCCTTATCTCACTAACAAAGCGCGTATGTTGCTTGTGAATTTTCCCTGTCATGGCGCTAAGTCTAGTATGACACTCATCAGAGATATCATAATAGGGACATGAATGCACATCATGGTTAAAAGATTGACAAAAAGATCACAACACATGAGGTAAGAAGAGTAGTGATGATGTGGGTCCCTAGCATCATCAGATTGCCATTGATGCCAAGATAGAGACACAAACAAATCCCACATGTCATCAACAGCTAAAGAATGCAAACCACCATAACACATAAACTCAAGGATAGCTCGAGTCTCAGATGTTATCCCCTCAAGCATAGCATCACATATTTCCCATTTTTCATACTCAAAAAGCACATATCAAGCACGATAATTATTCAACCTAGACAAGTAGTGCCAAAGAGGTTCATGCTGAAACTGAGGTAAATGGAAAATAGCCATCTTGAATTTTTTAAAATTTTTGATTTTTTGATTTTTTTTCTTTTTCTTTTGTTTTTCTAGAAGGCCTAATCTCGAATGCTCAAGTAAACTCCAATATTGAAAGACACCAACTCCCCGGTAATGGCGCCAAAAACTTGTTAGGGAAAAACAGAATTTTAATATTTATAAACCCCAAGTGCAAGGTGTATCATTGAGTACTCGGAGTGTTGTTTGCAGGAAATTGTGTTTTCAACTGCCAGAGCTAACAAAAGCGTCTCGAACTAGGCAAAATCAAAGGGGATAGAAAATTGAACTAAACTACTAAAGTGAAAACAAAGGGACTATGATTAGACCTAAGATGAACTAAGTAATCAAGTTAAGCCCTCACCTTCCTAAGTTACGCTAGTATTCAGAGATGGTCGGTTGCATCATTAAAACTTACCAAACCCTTTCTCAAGGGTCATGAGCTAGTCTGATTGTTCTAACCTCCTATTTCCATGAGATTAGTTCAACTAAGTACAAGATTGACAACCCTCGACCTAGCTAGCGATGAGACTATTTTCATGTCCCAATCCCAACTGTTCTCTCTACCCACACTAGACAATCGATCTCACCTCTCAGCATAAGCCAATTGCCCCAAAACACAGATAAAAGCTCTCTCAAGCATTTCATCAAATACTTGGTGGGCATAAAAGAAAACTCTAAGTTCTAGGCATAAACAAGGGAGGGCTGAGGCCTAAACAAGGTTAATTAGCCATCAAGGGCTAGCCACAATCCAATCAACCTAGATTAATGACTAATTAATCACGAAAACATGAAAACTTAAACTAAATGTAAACTAGCGAATAAGAATATAAACATGAACAAAAGAGGAATTAATCTAAACTAGCATAAATGAAAACTAAAGGAAACACAAAATCATAATAAAAACTAAACATTCAAACCAAGCAAATCAAATACAAGAATTAAACAAACAAAATCAAAACAAGAACAAAACCATGAAATACAGAGAGAGGGAAAAAGAGAAAAATTTATGCTTGAATTGATTGAAAAATTGGAAATCACAAACTTGAATCCCCAAATACAAATTACAATCCTAATCTAATCCTCCTATTGAGGTTTTTATTAGCTAAAACATAATGTAAACTACTCTAAAAATTGCTCTAGGAGAAGTCTCAAAAAAACCCCCTCAAGAAAGAGAGAAGAGCTGCTTATAAAGGCTGAAAAACCACTCTGCTGCGCAGGCCCGAGGGACGCACGACCATGCCATGATGCACGACCGACCGTGCGCCGCGCACGGCCGCCGGCCACCACGCACGTCCTTGTGTGTGAACGTCCTGCTCGTGCGCAGCTTCGGTCTTCATTGCACGGCCGTGCCTACCCTGTTGCACGGTCGTGCCTTCCTCCACGTGTCTTCTGTTGGCCCCCGGGCCTCACCAGACCTCTCTTCTTCCTTGAAATCACTCCAAAGGTCTTCCTTGAAATCAAAACCCAAGAATTTCTCCTAAATGTAAGACAAAACATATTATAAGCACAATTGAATCAAAGGGAGTGAATTTGACCATTTCTCATCTAGATTCGACATGAAAACCATAAGAAAAGTGGACAAATAAGGGATAAAATGAGGTCAAATACAGGTGCAACAATATATACGCACACATACATACGTACGTACATATATATATATATATATATATATATATATATATATGCATATTTGTATGTTTGTATGTAAGTAGGCATATGTGTGTGTGTGTCTATATATATATATATGTATTTATATTTACGCACAGACGCACACATACATCCATGCACATATTTATA
>NCQV01113715.1:5027-27643 GCA_002740545.1 Lophocereus schottii | reverse complement strand
ATTCTTTAAGCACTAGCGTGATAGCTAAATATGTTGCCTACCACTTCGATTGGGATCGATGTGGGGTTGCTTTTCCCCGGTTGTCTCTCCCGAACGATGTTCAGGCTTTGTGTTTGAGTTATGAGCTTGATGTGGCTGCGGAAGCTGCTCAATGCTTCGAGCTCCCTGAATTGCCCCAGGTCATTTTCTGTACGATGCTTCTTAATGAAGCCGAGAGGCTGGGGGTACTACATGGGCGGACGCTGCGCATAATGGAGTCGGCCCTTACCGAGCTTCATTTGAGCACCTTTAAGGCGCGAGTATCGCAAAATAGAAATCAAATTCTGAAGACCCGATTCTGAGAAGAGGCTGAGCAAAAGGAATAGAGCTCGAACGCAAGGGGATTGCTTCCCCTTCAGACGATGACAAGCAGGAGTGAAGCCAGTCAGGAGGTGACCTGGATGCGCATTCTTCTTTCTTTTTCCTTCTTTTTTTTATACCATCCTGCTATCAGCAATAAAATGATCACGCCTTCCTGCTTTCTGAGTGTTATCATTTTTATTATGTTCATATTGATTTGTATTAGATGGATGGCCACGTGTCACGAGTGGACTGGTTACTTAGTTTCAGGGGGTATTCTAGTGAGACGTAACTCCCCTTGTGTCTCCCCTATAAATACAAACCAAGGTTCCTAAAAAGGTTTCCCAAGCACATTCTTTCAAAGAGAAGCCGTAAGAGAGAGAGAACAAGAGAGACAGGAGAAGAGAGGGAGCTTTGCATGCCCCTTCATTATGGCGTTTTCTCTTCTTCACGACACCAGAGAGATGGCCGACTTCGTGAGGAAGTCCTTTAGGTGACACTAGAGGAGCACCACACGCTCACCTCGTCCGCTTCCAGATGATTACTAGGATTATGCTTGCGCTTTACATTATCTGATGCAGAGAGAACAACGGTTGACTTCGAACTTCCCGAAATAGTCCAGTCGACATTCTATGCTATGTCGCTGAATGATGCCATAGAGTTGGGCATAATGAGCAGCTTCATTACCGTCGATCTGAAGTTAACCCTTGAGGGCTTGAGATGAACGTCCTTTGAGGCCTGGCTGAGTCGTACCAGTCGTGAGCTATAAGAGGTGCAACTTTGACAACGAACCCTGCCATCAGGAGCCCATGGGTTAATGGATGGCTAAGAGGAGAGCTCAGGATCAACTGGCCCCCCGCCCCTTCTAGTGACGAGGAGTAATATTAAATTTTTTCAAATATTTTCTTCTATAATGCCCATCCCTTGCACATTCCTCCATAAGAGGTTTTTGTAATCGTAAGTCTTAATAATAAAATTCCACTCCCTTTTCTTCTAGGGACAGGACCCAACTCTTACATTTATTTTTTATTTCTTTAAGCTACAGCTCGCAAAGGGCCACGTGTCAAGAGTGGACTGGCTGGTTGCTGCCTTGGGAAGGGTAGTGTCCTTTGAGCTACTTCATTCTCACCATAAAAGGGGGCGATGAGTCCTCTTTAGCAGGTGATATCCTGCGTATCTCCATGACTTTTTAGAGAGAGAACATAGGAGGGATAGAAGAGAAAGAGAGAGAGCGAAGGAAAATGGTTCGCTTTCCAAACTTTACTAGCACCGAGATGGCGGCCGAATACATCTGGGACACCTTTCAATAGCCTCCAAGGGAGCCCTGAGTTGCGCCCGAACCTCTCCCTGTGGATTATCACGACCTCTGCCCGGGTTTTGACCTTAGCGTGGCTACACAGTGCACTCAAGATTCTAATATTCCTGAGATGGTGCAAGTGATCTTCTATGCCATGGTTGTGATCGACGTTGCGGAGCTAGGCCTCACAAGCAGGCTTTCGACGGAATGCATGATATGGGTCTTGCAGCAGCTGGACTGGGCCCCTGTTAGGGTTGGTAGCATAGCTGCCGGCCACTAGCCACACTGAGGGTTCTCTAGCCCCTATTGGATATAAAGGTGTAGAGATCAGCTAGAGGTTGTGCTTGGAGACTTGTGGCCTCCACTGGGGCCAAGCATGTAGTGACCGACCATAAAGTCGGGGTCTGGGAACCTTAGCCCTTGTAGGGTCTAGGAGTATAGCGACCGGCCTTTAGACCATGCTCAAAGATCCTTAGCCCTCACTGGGGCTAAAGGTATAGCGACCGACCCTAGGGCCGTGCTCAAGGGTCCTTAGCCCCCGCTGGGACTGAGAATGTAGTGAGCGACCGTAAGGCCGCGCTCGAAGATCTTTAGCCCCTACTAGTACTAAAAATGTAGTGATCGACCTCAAGGCCGTGCTCAAGGATCTCTAGCTTGTCCTGGGATTGGGGGTATGCCGATTGGCCATAGGTCGTCCTATTGAAGCTTTTACCCCCCGAAGCCTAGGTTCCTTGTCAGTGAGGGGGGTGGTCACATAGTGCCATGTGGTAGCGGTTGAGACGAGCTGTGTCGTTTGGGTGTCTTAGGAGGAGTGTTCTCTACCTTTGCTCTATATAAGGGTGTTGGGCTCTATAAAGAAGGTCATTTTTCATTACACACTAGAGCCGTCTAGAGAGAGAAACGATTTCCAGAGAGGGAAGCTCTGTTCCCTCCCATCATATCATATTCAAACTCACTGTCACGCTTCAACATCTTCCCTTACATCTTCAAAGGATCTGTTTGTGTGTTCATCCTCATCTTAAACCTCCTCCTTTGAATTTTCATCTTCCACAGGTACACCCTCGTACCTCATTCAGGCATTATTTGTTGTACTTATATAGTTATATCTTCATCTTATTTATCCAGCGGGGACGTTCCTGAAGGATTGGCGGGCCACCATCCGCGGTTCCCTAGCCTCTCGATCTTTATCGATGGCCAGGTGGCTGCGAGCGTTTCCCCAAAAAAATTAATGTAGAGAACCCAAAAAGATTCCCTACGTGGTGCCTCCTTTTGAGCCCGGTACTCCGTCGTAGTTTAGCTGTGAGTATTCCTCAACCCCTAGTATCCTTAGTCCTAAGGTGGATGTTTTATACCCATGGGAAATTACTATAGCTGACTTTATGAATGATTTCCAGGTATGACAAATGGCCGAGACGAAGTCCACCCCTCGCATTAGGACCCATGACGATCTTTTGGCCGAGGGAACTCTTGAAGGTAATATTCGCTTTGCCGCAAGCCTTCTAAAGCCAAGGGTTGAGGTCTTGCCTACCCACTCTAGCTCCTCCTCTACCGGCATCTCCCCTAATTCTTCCGATGAGGCATTTGCTAATTCCTCTGACGATAGGTCATCCTCTAGATCTTCTTCGGGCGAGGCATCGACCAGCTCCTCGATGCAAGCGGGGCCCATGGCCCCGGGAAGGGCCGTGCTCAAGAAGAGGGGACGTACCCTAACAGAGCTGGTCCCTGAAGTACCTTCTGCTTGCGAGCTATAGTTTCGTTATTCCAGAAGCAGACGCAACCGTTAATGAGCCACCCCCAAACTGTATTATAATTTATCGAGTGGCCTTTAACAATGGCGTACGGTTTCCTCTCCACTCGATAATTGTGGAGATCTTGAGAAAGTTTGAGCTCGTACTTGCGCAGATTGTGCCTACATCCTGGCACAATAGATGCTCTTTTATTGCGATGTGTGAGCTGCGCGACCCTGTGTGTACCATTCAGGCATTTGGTATGGTCCACACCATCCAAAGGGCTCCTAAGGAGACTAGAGACCTCAAGTGGTACTATTTCAATAGCAGGCCAGGTTACATGACAACCATTGAAAAGAAGTCCAAGGTGAAAGATTGGAAGTACGACTTTCCATTTGTACGCCAACACATGGGCTGGGGAAACCTTCCTGGATGAAATGAAGAAAAGCTGGTCAGGAATCCCTTGGGGTAGCCATCCGACGAGGAGCAAAAATAGCTCGATACTTTCATTACTATATATGGGAGGATGGCCGCCCGAGGCCCATTCTTAAGTTCATGGTCAAGGTGATAGATTCAGTGCTAGAGCTTGAGAAGAAGAGGAGTAAGTCTAGTGACAGGGAGCCTTAGAATTGGCTCTCTAGGTTAACATTGTTCGAGAACGACTTTTTCTTGGCGGCCGCGGGGCTTCTAGTTCTTAAAAATATTTCCAAGGATATTAAATGTTCCCCTTTATGGTCAACCCCTTCATTTAGTTCTGACCTGACTCTTTTTAAATTTGTACAGAGCAAGTGAGGGCAAAGAGGATGCCTTTCGAGCGGGGATGCCACCCCTAAGCAGTTAGCAGTTGAAGTTGAGCATCGCTGTGAGGAGGAAAGGGCTCGCCAAGTGAACATGGCTGCCAAGAAGGTACGAGCTTCGTTCTTTGACCCTTTGTATGTCGTATCCTTCGTGCTACGAGGCTAACCCTCTCATCCTATGACAGGCTCCCCCTTTGGTATCACGCGGGAAGAAACCCCCCATAAGCCTACCCGTTGTGGGAAGGCACAAGCGACCGCAGACTGAAGATCGCCGAGACAAAGCTGTGGCCTCCACCGTAACCCTCGCTAAGGGGAAAGAGAGTATGGGGACACCTCACCCGCTATGGTCCGCTGACCAGTCGGCTAGTGGCCAAACCCTTGGTCACCAAGGAATCGCCAGCAGCCCTGAGGTCGCCCGAACAGTTTCGCAAACCGTATGGGAAACTCTAGGCGGCTCCCGACCGCGCCCTGGGAACTTCCTGGCTGCTGATCCTGCTGCCAAGCTCGAGCTGGTTCAGGACTTGGCTAAGTTGTGGGACTTGGCCCCCTCGGGGACCTCAGAGCCTATTAGGATCACCGAGGAAGAGGTGGTGGTTGCTGAGGTAGGGGGTGTACTTTCTTTACTTCCCTATTTTTCATTTTCTGCTTCCATGCTTCGTCCTTCACTGATCTTGTGTGAATGGCTTCATAGGCTCTCGCTCTGGTGACCAAGGCCATGTCCAAGCGTCGTAGGTTAGAGGAAGCCACGGCCAAATACAGGCACCGTTGGGAGAAGTTGAGGGAAGAGAAAGACACCTGGGAGGCCGAGAAGAAAAACCTGTAAAGCAGGCTAGATGAGGCACTCTCTTAGGCCGAGGTGGCTCTTGCGAAAGCACAGGTTGAGGCCACTGCAGGTGTGGAGAAGGCGGCCAAGGCCTAGGAATTAGGCCACCAGCGTAGCCACGAGGAGGGCATGGAGTTCCTCCGCAAGGTACTGATGACATTGGCCCTTGAGTTCCAAGAAGACAGCTACTATAAGGCCTACCTTCGTTATGTGGAGGAGCATTGGTGGGCTGAGGCTGAAGGCCGAGACCCTAAAGAGGATGAGGGGACTGCGCCCCTGGATGGTCAGGTAGGGACTCTGCATGACGAGGGCCCTGATGACTGGGGGGGGGGAAGCCTAATCGTGTAATCTTTTATTTTCCGTTGTTAAGCCGTGCCTTATTGTCCTATAGGCTTTTCATTGATGTTCGTATTCTTGTCTTCTTATCAATGAAAGACGTTTATTTTTAGCAAATAACGCTTCTTCTTTTTGTCGCCTGTCTGTTCAACTTGTTGTTTTGCTTTGTTCGCTTTGCTTTTGTCCTACATTGCGCATGTTGCATGGGGTAATAGCCCCCAAGTGAAAGAACAAGTGATGTTACGACTCGATCGACTTGTACGAAGGCCATGCTTGCGGACCATAAGCCCGTACCAGGACTAAAAGTATAGCGACCGGTCGTAACATCGTGCTGTAAGTCCCTTAGCCTCCACTGGGGCTAAGAGTGTAGCGACCGTCTGTAAAGCTGCGCTGTAGGACCCTTAGCCCCCACTGGGGCTAAGAGTATAGCGACTGGCCATAAGGCATGTTGTAGGACCCTTAGCCTCTACTGGGGCTAAGAGTGTGGTTCTATAGGGCCCTTGGCCCTCACTGGGGCTAAGAGTATGGCAACTGACCATGAGGCCGTGCTGTAGGACCCTTAGCTCCCGTTGGAGCTAAGAGTGTAGCGGCCGGCTGTAAGGCCATGTTGTACAACCCTTAGCCCCCACTGAGGCTAAAAGTATGGCGACCGACCATGAGGTCATGCTGTAGGACCCTTAGGCCCCACTGGGGCTAAGAGTGTAGTGACCGGCTATAAGGCCGTACTGTAGGACACTTAGCCTCCACCGGGGCTAAAAGTATGGCAACCAGCCATGAGGCCGTGCTATAGGATCCTTAGCCCCCATAGGAGCTAAGAGTATAGCGACCGGCCATTAGGCAGTGCTGAAGGACCCTTATCCCCAATTAGGGCTAAGAGTATAGTGACCAGTCATTAGGCCGTACCGTAGAACCCTTAGCCCCCATTGGGGCTAAGAGTATAGCGAACTTTCATAAGGCCGTGCTCTGGGACCCTTAGCCCCTACGGGGGCTAAGCGTATAGCGACCGACGATAAGGCCGTGCTGTAGGACCCTTAGCCCGCATTGGGGCTGAGAGTGTAGCGACCAGCCATAAGGTTGTGCTTTGGGAAGCGTATGACAACATATGGACGCAAAACGTGCCACAGTGGGCACTGTTTTTATTTCTTGCATGCGAAGGTATACATAACTGTAAAAGAAAAACTTCGGAATAGTACTTTCTTCGGCTGCTGCTATGCCAAGTCCTCGGTATAGAGGAGCTAGTAGTGGTTTCCAAGCGATATGTATCGGGCTGAACCTGGGAGGTAACCTTGTATGGACCTTCCCAGTTGGCAGTGAGTTTGCCATGTTCACCGTGAGGGCCACGGCTTCCATGTGGCAAAGAACAAGGTCTCTTACCTAAATAGGCTGCAGCCTTACTGCGCGATCATGAAGGTACGCGATGCAGAGCTTACATAATGCTTCTCGAAGGAGAGCATCCCCACAGATAGAGGGGAGGAGGTCTAGGGCTTCTCGACGTGCTGCATTGTTGAGCTCTTCTTGGAAGGTTGTTAGTCAGTGAGTGTAGAGTATGACCTCTACGGGTAGGACAACTTCAGACCCATAAGCCAACATGAACGGGGTCTCGCCAGAAGCAGTTTTCTCAGTGGTCCATAGGGACCGCAGGATGCCATGCAGCTCATCCGCCCATTTGCCTTCAGCGTCGTTAAGCTTTTTCTGTAAACCGTGGAGAATGGATTTCTTGGCTGCCTGCTTGGTAGTTGGTATGAGGGTGAGCAACGACGATGAACCAGGCCTGGCACCCCAAAGCTCCAAGATAGTCTGTGAGCTTAGTGGTGTCGAACTGCCTGTCATTATCGATGATGGTAAGAGGAATTTCGAAGCGAGTGACGATATTCTTCCATATGAACCTTCGCACTTCGCATGTGGTTATGAAGGTGATGACTGAGGTCTCTATCCGCTTGGTAAAGTAGTCGACCACCACGAAGAGATACCTGCGCTACCCCATTGCTTTAGGGAAAGGTTCGAGGATGTCCGTACCCCATGTAGCGAATGACAGAGGACTGATAATCGGTGTCATGGGGGTGGAGGGCACCCGCTGGACGGGGACAAACTTCTGGCACTTGTCGCAAGTCCGTACTAGGGTCATGGCGTCTTCCCATAGGCTAGGCCAGTAGTAGCCAGTTCGTATGGCCGTTGTAGCTATGGCCCGTCCTCCGGTATGTGCACTGCAGATGCCCTCATGTAGCTCTTCTAGGATCTTCCTCCCCTCCTCTGGGGTTACGCATCACAAAAGAGGCTGGGCAAAAGATCTCTTGTACAAAATCCCCTCATATAGAATGAACTAATTTGACTATCGCTTCACTCTGTTAGCTTCTTTTGAGTCCACAGGTAGGGTACCATTAGCAAGATATGCGCGAATAATGTCCATCCATGTAGAGCTTCTGTCTAACCATAGCACTTCATATGGGTCCATGCTCCTCTCCGTGAACGTCTCTCACTGAATGTTCTTAGGCTTCCCATCATCGGACGAACTTGCCAATTTAGATAGCACATCTGCTTGTCGGTTCTCTGACCGAGGGATATGCGTGATTTCAAAGTGCTTTAACAGCTTAGTAGCTTCCCGTGCCATTCTAACATATGCTGCCATCATGTCATCCTTAGCTTCGTATGCTTCGTTGAGCTGGCTAATTACTAGTTGGGAGTCGAATGCTTGGACTGAATTGGCCCCTACAATGTAGCACAGCTCAACGCCTGCAATGAGAACCTCATATTCTGCTTCATTGTTGGATTATTTGAACATAAATTTCAAAGCATGTTCATGTCGCTCTCTGTCAGGGCTCTCGATGATGAGGTCGGCCCCACTCCCATCCTTGGTGGAGGAGCCGTCCACATACAGGCTCCAAGGTTGGGTAGGCAACTCACTACCTGAGATGGGAGTAATGTTCTGAGCTAGAAAATTGGCTAGGACACTCTTTAAGGGTTGATCGGTAAGAACCATAATCTTATGGGCTTTAAAATAGGGTCGTAGTTTTTAGATGGCCATCACCAGCGCAAAGGCGAATTTCTTTATGAAAGGCGTGGCTCACATAGTACACTGGGGTTTGTTCTTTAGCTTGCTCCACCACAAGGACTGCGCTGACAGCGTGCTCCGAAACGGCCAAGTATAGGACGAGGACTTCCCCTGCTAGGGGGCATGCAATTTTGGGCCACTAAGTTAGGTATGTTTTCAACGCCTCGAAGGCCTCATCCGCCTTCTGGTCCCAGGAAAAGTTGGTACGCCGCCATAAGACATGGAAGAACGGCTGGCACTTGTCCGTGAAACGGGACATAAACCGGCCCAAAGCAACGATACACCCGATAAAGCGCTGCACTTCTTTGACAGTTCGTGGTAGTTTCATGTCCAATATGGCTCAGATCTTGTCCGGATTAGCCTCAATTCTGAGGCTGTTGATCATAAAACCTAGAAATTTCCCCGAGCGCACTCCAAACACGTACTTCTTGGGGTTGGGGTTGAGTTTCATACTGGATGCCAGGAGTATGTCGAATGTCTGTCGTAAGTTGCGGCTATGATCAACGTCATTCTTGCTTTTCACGATCATGTCATCAACGTAGACCTCCATAGTTTTCCCTATAAGGGGCTCGAACAATTTGTTGACGAAGAGCTGATAGGTGGATCCTGCTTTTTTCAGACCGAAGGGCATTATCTTGTAGTAATGTAGGCTGCGATCCCTGATGAACGCGGTTTTTCCCTGATCTTCTAGGCAGAGGGGTATTTGGTGATACCCCGAGAAGGCATTCATAAAGCTCTACAGGGCATGCCCAGCCGTGTTGTCTACTAGCTTATTAATTTTTGATAACATATAACTGTCTTTTGGGCAGGGCTTGTTCAAGTCAGTGAAGTCCACACAGATTCTCCACGTCCCGTTAGGCTTCTTCACCAAGACTACATTGGAGATCCATTAGTGGTACTCGCATTCCCGAATGAATCTTGCCTCTAACAGCTTTTGCATTTCGGCACTAGCCGTGGCCGCTATTTCTGAGCCCATGTGGTCCTTCTTCTGGACAACCGACCAATGAAGGGGGTCCACATTCAACCGATGCTCCATCACGGTTGGAGCGATGCCAGGCATTTCCTCAGGATCGAAGGCAAACACATCCTGATATTCCTGCAGAAGGGAGATTAACGAATGTCGATCAGTGGCCACCATCCCTTGTCCTAGTTGGACCGTTCACTCAGGACGTCCTTCCTCCAGAGGAACCTGCTCTATACTGTCTACAGCCTCAGAAGGTCAATCGGGCTTGGCCGAGGCTATAGGGTGAATAACCAAGGCTTTATGGACCGCGGGGGGTGGCCCAGCTTTCAGGCTTTTGCCTGCTTGGGATGGTCCGTCGTGTCCTCGCTCATTCACTCGTTCCACCATGGGGGGGATGCTCACCAAGTAGCATTCTCAGGCAGTTCGCTGATCCCCTTGCATCACTCCAATGCTTCTGTCATCAGATTCAAATTGGAGATGGAGCAGGTATGATGCGATGATGGCCTTTACCTTATGGAGGATAGGGTGTCCCAAAACGACGTTGTAGACCTTGGGCACATCGATGATCAGGAAATCTACCTCCAGGTTCTTGGCCTTTAGTTTGTCACCGAAGCATAGAGAGAGGCAAATCATACCGGTGGGTTTCACCTTCGGCCCTCCGAAGCCCAAAATGGGGTGCACCAGAGGGACACTATCTCGTCCTGGGTATGTCAGCTTCTGGAGGCAATCCCAGGTGATGATGTCCACGGAGCTCCCAGTATCAATCAGGATCCTTCAAACAATGGTGCTAGCTACTTTCATTTCNACCACTAGGGTGTCATTTATGCGAAGAGGCAAAGTGGGCAGCTTCCCTTCCTCCGAACACCATGGTGGGAACTTTCACATGAGTCCCCTGCTCAACTATGAGTACTTGTTGGGTGCCCCTAAGCTAGGCCTTCTAGGCAGATCGGGTCATGCCTTCCGTATATCCTCCAGCGATGGTGGCCATGACTTCCATGGACCTCTCTTCATCCCTCGGCTGAGGCTGTGCGGGCTCTCATTCCCTGCGAAGGAGACGTGGCCCTTTCTTTAGGAAGTGGTCGATCTGACCCTTATCCGCCAATTCGTGAAGTGCCTTTTTCAACTCACCGCATTCGGCTATAGTGTGCCCACTCTGTTCGTGGAACTCACAATACTTTCGTGCATTGTGAGGCTTCGGGGGTTCTGTCATAGGCGGTGGGCTTCAGAGCATAGGATGCCCCCTCATCTCCATGAAGATACTTCTAGAATCTGTAGTGAATCGAGGGTCAACTACCTCGAGTTGTGGCCTTTTCTCTTGGGAGCCATGATTTCTGTCACCATAACTGGGGTTCTTATCTGTATGGGCTCTTGCCTTCTTCGGGCCGTCTAAGTTGTCAGCACAGATCTCTGGGGCACGGATGAAGTCTGCGGCCTTCCTCAAGGCCTCAGCCAGCATGTTCTCCTTTTCTCGGCTAAGGAGAGCTTGAAGCGCCCGCTTTTTAGGCCATTCAGGAATGAGGTGTATGCCACTCTGTCCTCTAGATCCGGGATTAAAACCGCCTCCTGGTGGAAGCGTTTGACAAATTCAGCTAGGGACTCCTGCTGCCCCTATTTAACATTAGAAAGATGGATGCTGGTCCTTCTCGCCTTCCGACTTGCGATGAATTAGCTGACAAACTTGTCGGCCAAATCTTGAAAACAAGTAATGGTTCATGGGGGCAAACCGTTAAACCATAATTGGGCTACCCCTTTTAGGGTAGCGGGAAAATAAAGGCAGTATGTCGTGTCGTCCACATCCTGGATGTACATCTGCGCTTTATAGAGCCCTATATGCTCTTCGGGTTCTTTCGTTCCATTGTATAGGTCTACCGTGGGCATCTTGACCTTCCTATAGCGTGGAATGTTGATGATCTCCGTACCAAATGGGGTGAAGAAGGGGAGGCCCACTGGTTCAGCGATAGTTCCTGAAACCTTGATGGGTGTTTCGAGATGGTGCTCGACCTCGACTACAGAGGGGCTTCTGCTAACCAGCCTGTTCCTTGAAGTTCCTGTCAGGGATTGGTCGCTTCGGCGTGGTTCAGGGCCGCGGTCATTCCACAGGGGAGGGCTTCGAATACGTTCGAGGCGGGAGCGGTGCTCTGGGGTACACCGCCACCCACCTAAAGTTTCCCCTTAAGGTTTGCAAGCTTGTTCCTGCTCCTCGAGCAAGGCGGTTCGCCTGGAGTGAGTTGCGTAGGAATAGAAGCAGTGGTGGACTTGGCCTTCTCGCCCTAGACAAAGTGGCCACTCGGCCGGGTAGTGCCTGTAGCGTGCCGATCCTGGTTCTCCTCATAGGGCCGAACGTTCCGGTTCGACTGAGAGACCTCTTGATCCTTCTCAATATGATGGGGGGATGGTGCGCGCGTACAACGGTAAGAAGGCTCGCAACATGTAGTGGGCACATAATCAAAGTGATGGAGTGGCCTTGACGCGTTCGCGGCCTCCATAGCCCTTTGGACCTGCTCTGGGACCTGCCGCATGATAGTATCTGTCATGGTGGACATGAAGTTCTTCAGGGCATCCACCGTAACGTAAGCGTTTCTCTCTGGGAGACGTGGACCAGCTGACCGAGGATTTACCTATGAGCTCTCTGAGGCATCCTGAACTTCAGGAGGTACCGAGGCATTGATCACAGTGCTCTTGTCTTTCCGAGTCTGTGCTCGTGTAGCTTCACTTACAACCATCGTTACCGCTCTCTCACCATAGACGACGCTTATCTGATTCCGGAGATTCTCGTGGTGTGCTGTAGGTGATGACATGGGGCAAAAGAACGGGCTTATCGAATGGCATTTGAGTGACACCTGATGTCCTTCCCTTTCAAGGCTCAACCTGCAGAAAAGGCACCCCCCGGTTGTGGACCGGGGAACTCTTCTTCGACGGTCAAGTCAATCAAGGATCCAAGTCAAGGGGGAATGATAGGAGAGAGAGAGAGTATAGCCTAAATTTAATGAAGTGTCAGACTGCCCACCGCTTTTTCGAGGTGAGTAGGTGACTATTTATAGTCTCTGTGGCAAGGGATAAAACATAATCTCACCTGAATTATTCTGAATGGGTCGTCGGTTTGGCCAACAGGTCCCTAAAAAGAGCCCCTAGTGTCCCACTAGGAGCCCATTTTCAGGAGCATGGGCTTGGCCTGTGAGACAGCTGGGATGGACCTAGTGGGGAGATCATATTTCCCCAATCAGGGAGTGACTAAAGGCCTCTTTGGCTCAGTTCTATAATGTATTGTTAAGATTATATTTTGAAAAATTTTATAAAATAAATATAGAAATATTCACCTATATGTCAAAGCCTATAGCCACCCTATTTAGCTAGGATTTATAAATTAGCCAACAATCTTTGTCTAGCAAGCTAGAATAATTTAGATAAGAATTAAAAATTGGTAAAGTTTATGACATATGTCAGTGAAGCATGAGCAACACTAGTCTATAATACCCTTTGCATGAACTTTAATAGTGAAGTAAGAAAGTAATCTCAATCCTTTTCCACATATACTCTCCCCCAACATTAAGTCCACTCTATCTTCCTAAAAACCAATCAATATTAAACCTAATATTTTACCCACATTATCAATTAAAGCAACTACAACAATTAAATCCTAACAGTGGTTTTAGAGCCACATTAATCCAAGCTCTACCACACATGCCACATTATTCATATTCACATAAATCATATCCATGCCTTGCAAAAAAAATTTCCTGATCAAAATTTAGCTCCACAAAACATCATGGCGTTCCTTCCATCATCCCGAAACACAACATTCAATTATGCCCCAAATAATTGGATACCCATATTTGATGGAGAAAATTATCAAATGTGGAGTATCTAAATGAGAACTCTCCTAATAGAACATGGCCTATAGGACTTGGTAAAAAGTGATTATGAAGTTCCACCTCAAGACCCATAAGAACTAAAAGGCATCTTGGGATGAAAACAAGCAAAAATACTATGGAAAAAAAAATCAAAAAAGATTGTAATGCCCTCCCCTTAATCCATTGGGGGAGTTCCTTCAACAATATTTCCTTGAATTATAGCCTCGACAACATTTAATGGGGCTTGAAAAATTTTAAAGAAGCACACAAAGGAACTAAAAAAGTAATTTCTATTAAATTTCAATCTTTATGGAAAGCATGCGTGCTTTATCAATGAAGGAAGAGACAATATTCAAACATTCTTTACTCATGCCTTGGACATTGTTAATAAAATTAGATCATATGGGGGCAAGATTAAAGGTAATTAAAATGTACAAAAAGTATTAAGAATTCTTCCTCCAAAATATGATAATATAGTGGCTGCGGTCAAAGAATCTAAAAATTTACCTTTCTTTAACTGAATTAATAGGATCCCTTCAAGCGCATGAGGAAAAAATTTGGTAATTTTTAGAAAAACAACTAGAATAGGCCTTTCAGGCCAAATTAAAATTATTCTGCAATAGAGAAAATAAAAATAAAAATGGCCACAGTTTAAATTTCCTCAAGACAGGGGGGCATCAAATAATCGTGGAAGAGGAGAAACAACTATAAAAAGCATAGGAGTCGTAAAAATGATAAATCTAGCTCATCTTGCAAATTATGGAAAAAGAATAATTATAGCACTTAAAATTGCCAGTTTAAGTGTAAGAAATGCAGTTGACATACCCATCATATGAAGACCATTGAAACTGACTAAATGATGGGATAATTTTTCTAAAAAAGTGATTTTGAAGATAATGAATTTTATATTTGTTCAAATACTCAACAAGAGTCTACTAATATTTGGTATGTGGACAGTGGTTGTTCAAACCACATGACTAGTAATAAACATTTGTTCAAATCAAATGACTGGTAATAAACATTCCTTTGTTAGTCTTGATGAAAATATTAAAACTATCACTACTCTTGGTAATGGAAGACGCTAGCATGTTGCGGGTGAAGGGAACAGTTGTTGTTAAAACTAAAAGTGCTCTACCAAATTTATTCATGATGCTTTATATGCCCATGACCTAGTACAAAATTTATTGAGTGTCAGCCAATTGCTTCAAAGAGACTACATGGTAAATTTTGAGGATGATAAATGCCCCATGTGTGATAAGAAAAAAGGCAACAAGTTGTTTCTATCTCAAAAGCTCCTAAGAGAATATTTCCTTTAGAACTAATAATGGAGCATAAGTTGCTCTCAGCTATACTATTGATGATACTAGATTATGGCATTTACGATTTGGACGTTCATATTATAACAGCCTTAAAGTTCTGAAACAAAAAGGAATGGTCATTGGCTTACCTATAATTAATAATGAAAAGAAAAATATGTGAGAGCTGTATTTTTGGTAAAATGCACTTATTACCATTTACTAAGGCCTCATGGACGGCCAAATCCGCACTTTAATCAGTGCATGCTGATATTTGAGTTCTATCTAGAGATCCCACCATGGGCGGAAAAGATGATTTCTATTGTTTGTGAATGATTACACTCGCATGATGTGGGTGTATTTCTTGGAATAAAAATCAGAAGCATTCATTTATGCAATTTGGAATGTTCATTAAATAACAAAATGCACATAATACAAGAATTCTCAAAATAGACCATTGGGGAGAATTTATCGGGCGTGAATTTAAAAGCTTATGTAAGAAGTGAAAGAGAATTAACAGTGAGACACACATTGTCACAAAATCGTGTGCCAGAAGAATAAATTAGAACAATAGTAGAAATGGTCTAAAGTATGCTACAAGGAAAAAATCTACCCAATATTTTTGACCTGAAGCTGCTAACACGATGTAGACATCTAAAAAGTGTCTCCTTATCAAATGTCTGATAATGATAAACCGATAGAATAAGACTTGGGGGTCCTTGGATGTTGAAATGAAAAACTTTATAGTGCAAGCGTCTCTTGGCCCATATATCTAAACCAAAATGCCCACATATGGCTACTCAAGCCCAACAAGCCCAAACAGGACCAAATTAATGGTATTCAATATTTACTCATTCTGTACTTTCACCTTATTGTAGGGTGTATGAAGTTATTAAGTTTAGATATTAATATTCTTCATTGAATAATCTTTCTAATGACATATTATGCATTAAAATCTGATAAGCAACGAAAAAGGTATAAGTTGATTACTAATATATCTGCTGAAAATGACATCTATTCATCATTTTCCGTATATCCTCTACCACACTTATCTAAAAACTATGGACTTAGTGGCATTAAAAACTAGATGCAATAATATTTTGGTGGAAAAAGAATCACTCAAAGTGGAGGTCGGGTGAGAAAGTTATAGCCCAAAAAAATGGTACTATTGTTAACGCAGTCCTACTTGATGGGTTCCTACCTCACATAACCTGGCCTGGGTCCCTTTTCCTAGTCTATCTTCTAGAAACTCTGGCCCTCGACTGCAGTAAAGAAGAAACCTATCCCATGCTGCACCCAACTCCTAAAAAACCCTAGAAGCTCTTGTTTCCTATAGCTATAAATTGAGCCCTTCACCTAGCTTTCAAACACATAACCAGAACCTAAGAAATTCTCCGACACAATACTGAGACTGAGAGGCTTAAAGAACATAATCAAACTATTTTCAAATGTATCATCAAAACGCTAGCACAATCAAGGCTCGGTTTTCTTAATCCAAGGTTCTCTAAGTCAATTAGGCATGTAACTAAAGGCATCAATCTTTTAAACCTACCTTTCTATTTTTCTTCTCCTTCTATCTTTTGTTTAGTTTTATTTAATTTCAAAGATGTAATTTTTGATAATTTAGTGTCGCCCACTGTAAATATTTAATTCCATCGTTTTCCTTTTTTCTAATTGATGTTTTAATTTACTAGTATTACACTTAATATGCTGCATTTTTTTTAATGCTAGTGTAAATTAATTCTAGTTTCGTATTTTGATTAGTAAAGGCTATCAGTGATTACAAGCAATATCGTAATGTGTTCCATCACAATAACTTACCTTCACTCTTGAATCTAGATCTTGGTTCGAGCCTATGGAGTCAGATGGTCCCCCACTACAAGCAACATTTGGTGGCATTTCGGAAACCTCTTTACGATGAACCTATTGTCCCTTTTGGTTTTTCTTTATTTTAGAGAGCATATTTGGATTTGTAAATTTTCCTAAAAACTCACTGACGACTTTCATAAATGCATTTTATTTTTATTTTATTTCTGCTTAACTTTTTGGATTGGGCGTAATAGGGATTTCAGCTCGGGAATGATATTACACATTGGGATTCATATAGCACTAAGAACCCTTCTTGAATTAGGAAGGTTGTCCAGCCTTTCGGGCCAGGTAGTCAATGTTGTTTGGCACCAGGCCGATTCCTAAAATCAAGTGAGGTTTTGGAGTCTGAGCCCAACCTTTTGATACAGTCTAGATTGTTTTAGTTGAAAAATAAAAGCTACTAAATAAAATAAAATCCAAACCATGCACCTAACAAGCGGATATTGCCATCTGTGGGGGACCACACCTGGATTCTGGGTCGTGGTTCTTATAGTGGATACTAAGTTCCATCCTCAAAGTGGCTTTACATAAGAATCAACGCCCTTATAGTAAATGGATAATTTAGCCAGTTCCTTGCAGAAAGGGCATCAACATAACTTCAAGCTCTCCCGTCACCTAGTTTATAGGGATCTAGCCACAGGTCTTTAGTTTCTCATGCCACTAAGTTTAGAAGGATTTGGCTATTGATCCTTAGGTTCTTACACCACCAAGTTCAAAGAAACCTTGCTACAGATCTTCGAGATTTTATGCCACTAAGTTCATAAGGATTTGGCTATAGGTCTTCATGCTCGTTTGTGACCAAGTTCACAGTACCTGTAGGTCTTCACGTCCACATGCCACCAAGTTCACGAGGATCTGGCTCCAAGTCTCTAGGCTAACATGCCACTAAGTTCTCAGGGATCTGGCCGCAAATCTTTATGCATCCACACCAGTAAGTTTTTGTCGTTGACTTTTGGCATAATTGGACATCACTAGTACCTGACGTAATAAGAAAATTCAATAAAACACTAGCTCCCAGCACAATGGGATATCGTTGCTTTCTCGCACAATGGGACATTTTAATAATACGCTTCTGGTACATGGGACATTGCTACCTCCTGGGAGAATGGTACATTTCGACATCGCTGGCTCCCAACACAATGGGACATACTAACAATACATTGGTTGCCGGCACAATGGGAAACTGCTGGCATTGCTAGCTCCTAGCACGATGGGATATTGCTGACTCTTGGCACAATGGGATATCGTTGGCTCCTAGCACAATAAGACATTTCAACTTTTTTGGCTCCCGGCATAATGGGACATTGCTGGCTACCAACACAAAGGAATATTTTGACAATGGGTTGCTTCCTAGGCCTAATGGTACACTGTTGGCTCTTGGCATAATAGGACATTTCACCATTGACCTCTGTCATGGCAAAAGTGCACGGGTGTTGAGCTTTAAGCATCCAAGTTCGGGCATTACATCATTAGCATCTGCCACGACCAAAACGTGATGATCACCATTAGCAAGTTCTCGAGTTAAATTATCTGCTAGAGTTCTTCGATCCCTGTATGTGTTCAATAGAGAAGAAAAACTGGTTAAGTCATAATTACCAATATATGAGTCGCCCTTGCATTTGCATATTTGATAAATTCTTTTTCACAAAATCAAGTCTTCCTTTACAATTAGTTAGAGTAAGAAAAGGTATTTGGGCTAAAAAGATTAAGAACTTTTAATTCACCTTACGACTGCAAGGATTTTTTTCCATCATAGGATAGTCTCATTCTGCCTTATTAAAACTTCCACTGCAATATTTGTAGAGTTTTTCTTCTTCTTTGACTTTGATTCTGCACTACAGTGCTCATTGCTGGCATCTGTCTCAAGAGTTAAATCATTTCCTTCATTAGGCAAATTAAGAACAAGAAGATTTTTGTACATTCTTCTAAAGTTTTGAACAATATTTGAATTACAAGGGGCCCATGTCCAACTTAATTCTTTCTTGAGTTTATGCTGCAATGACTTTCTTAATTTAGTTAGATCTTTAATGAAATCTAAAGTATAGGTAAGGCATTCAAGAAACCTTTCTAATTGGTTCCCATCTTCGATCTTTTCAGGAAAATTTCCTTTTTTTTTCCAAAATATGCCTTTGTAAAATGATTTGTCCAGAGCTAAAAGTTGAATCTCCTGTTCAACATATATGCACTTGTTCTTACCAAGTATAATACCATAACTGACGCATCCTTGGGTGACAACTAAGATATCATCTTTGTTTTGTTCTATAATCTTGAAAAAGATAAGGATATCATCAACGTAAACTAAACAACAGTAATTAAGATCTTTGAGGATGTTATCAATCCTTCTTTGGAATATTTGAGGTGAATTTTTTAGACCAAATACCACTACTATCCACTCATAAGTCCTTGTGGGACACCAAAAGGAGTTAAAAGAATACTTTCTTCACCTATTTTAATTTGCCAATATCCATTTTTGCAATCCATTTTTGAGAATCATGAAGCTTCTTGAATTCTATTGAAATGGACTATTTTGTGAGGAATATAATAACTGTTAAAGACAATATTGTCATTAAACTTTTTGTAATTGATTACCATTCTTGCTTTTCTTTTTTTTTCTTCAGCACAATTTCTTATCATGAAAGCGGGATTTATGTGAGCACTCTTGCTATTCCTAATTAATCATTTATCTAGATGTTCTTTGATTTGTTTATTAAATTCTTGGATGTCCTTGTATGTATAGACCATTTGTTTGACCTGAATAATAGTATTGAGATTTAACAAAGTAATTTTTACAAATGTCTTATCTTTATCCCAAATTTTAGTGGATTATCACAATAGAGTACTTTGCATAATTGCTCTTATTGTTTAGCAATATGTTCTATAATATATAACTCAAGTAATGAGATTACCAGTACTTTCTCACTTGTGCAGGCATTATCTTCTCACCACACTGGCTGTGTGTAAACTCAATTTTCTGATGTATATAAGTGTTACTTAATGTTTCAATAGGAACTGAGCCACCATTAATTGTGAATATGATTTAGTTTATGGTCTGCATGCATGAAGAATACAGTCTCTCAAAATTATTTCCAATAATCATATCATGTGAGGGTTGATCAGTAACCCATAGAATTGGTATAATGCATTGGACTCCTCCTACTTCTATGGATAACCCTTCTATGGTCTCGTTATAGCTCATAATGTTATTATCAGCTATCCTTACTTGTAAATGATTCTTGGTTTTATTGGACATAAATTATGAAAATAATGGCCTTTTTTCAAAGCATACAGAGCAACCACTATTCATGTAGGCACATAATTCATATTTATTATATCCCTGTAAACATATGTTTATTGGAAGATAGATACTATTAGGATTTGTATTGGTAGCTTCATAACATATCTCCAGAGTCATGTTCTTAACTAATTCATCTTCACAGATTGGCTTACTAAGAGTCCCATTGTTGTACCAATAATTTTTCTCTCTAAACACATACTTCGGTCCACATTATGTTTCGTGGGTTCAAAACTTATTATACTTATTTCACTGGACATCATGATTGTATCATCTTCCTTAAGTTCTTCTTTAGTGAACGAAGACCCTTCTCCCAATTTTGATGTTGTACTCATGCTTCTTAGTAATTGGGGTTTAATGATAATCTTACAATTCTCATTGATTTTTATCACATTTTTCTTATTGATTTTTGAGGGATTAACAAAGTTAGGTATCCATGAACGATCAATTTTTATCTCCTGTGGATTGGATTTAATCCTCTAGATCTTTTGCATAGGGGTAGGACTTTCAAAGTTTTCTGCCTTTATCATTATTACCTTAGTTTTTGAATCTATTGTATTATCTAATTTGTCGATAATTTTTCAAAATATCCTCAATAGATATTCTCCTCTTTTCATGTCAATCCCAACTATTTTTGTCTTTAGAGGTAGGAAGTTTTAAGCAAATTCATCTTTTAGACTCACATAATATCCAGGTCGGCAATTGAATCTTGCCGATCTATTATATAAATTAGTCTCAATCCCTGTAATACTTTGATTATTAAATTTGGTATCAAAAAGCAAAGTATAAAGACTAATATCTTTGCCATAATATTGTAAAGGAGTGATTTAAACTTGGATACTTCCAATAAGGATATACCGGTAATTTCTATCTTTGTTATGCTTAAGGATATTTTTCTAATTAATAAGATTAACTTCGTCCACATCGCACTCACAATCTTTTATTTCTAAATCCCCTTCCGTCATTTTGCATACATACTAACTATTCAATTGAAAGATGGCTTTCTTATAGATTTTGTTCTTTTGAATTATGGGAATAACTTAATCTCCTTTGACTTCTTCATTATTATTGTCTACAACAAACTCTTCTTTTTGAAGATCACCCAGACTAATCGAGTTACTTTCCATCATATGACTAGTTTCTTCATAATCACTTTCTTCATATTCATTGTCCAGTATATTTGTTGTTATTTAGGGTTAGGTCTAATGCCTTTTCCTCACTAAGCTCAAAGTAGTCTAGGCTCCCTAGAGTTTCAATCAACTTATTATTCTTCCTATTTTTGCATTCATTAACATAGTATCCTACCTCTCCTCATCTCCAATATTTGCAGTTGTTTTTCCCCGTAGGACAATAATCGGCTTTTTTAGAAAGTTTTTATTTTTTAGGACTTGGTTTGTTATAATATTTCCGTCTACATTTTTCTCCCCTTTGTTTGTTAAAGCTCTTTTTCTTATAAAATTTTCTTTTCTTCTCCTTTCAGGTTCTTTTCCCCATAGGTGAGGAGAATAACAACAAGTTAGAAATTACTTGTTCATTTTTGTTACTTTGGGAGATCAAGACATTGATTATTGATCCATTTTCTTAAAGAAAAGATTCTCGAACCAATGGTATCGATAACATCTGCTCTCTCAAACTATGCAATGAATCTTTTGTTAATTATGGAATTTTTTGGATATGACAATTGTTCATAGAACATACCAAGATGAGTTTATTATGTCCAATTTTATAATAATGTTGACTAAATTCAGTAATATAATTCTCCAGATACCTCATATCCAATAATTTTGTATTGTTAATTTTTCTTTGTCATTCTCTAGCTTTTTTCTTCAAAATCAAATTTAGCTTTGATGAATTCATTTTTGATTTCCTTACATAGGTTTTTGAACATTGTAGCTGGTGTTTCCATCATTCTTAATATATTTTTACCGTCTTTATTTAATGAATCATATCAGTCAGTTACAGTGCCAGAAAAACTATGTTCTATGTAGTTTAGGAAATTTGCAGTAGTCCATATAGTATATAGGTTTAAGACACTAATCATATCTCTTTTCAAGTGTTTAAATATTTCTTCTCTATTACGAGCTTCATTCATGTTTAAGATATACCTGGTTTGACTAATTGGAAAAGACAAATTTCTCTATAGGTCGTAGTTTTCCTTAGGATAAACCCAAAGAAAAAATTGATTGTATGCCCTGCGGGAACATACTTAGCCCTCATAAAATGAGTATTTCTTCTAGAAGGTTTACCAAATTCCTCAGATTTAGGGATTATATTGTTAACTAGATTGGCCTCAATTTTATTTGTGTTAAACTCTTCTCGAATCTCGTTAATCTTATTGTCAAATATGATTTTACCATATTTTTTCTATCCAAATTCCTTCTAACTTCTTCTAAAGGTACCGCATTAAGATCATCTACCTTAATTAGGTTTATTTGCTTTTATATTTTTTCTTCTAGTTGGACATTATTTATCTTTTTATTGTCATCAGATAATATCTCTTGTTTATCAAGTATTTTACCCATGATTTGTTTAATTATTCCAGATTTTGTTCTTTTTCAAACATACTTTATAGTTCTTTCAGATTATACTGCTTATACTCCATCATCTTATTCTTTTTTCACCTTTTTAGTCAATTTTTCACTTGATTTTTCTCCTACTTCTTTTTAAATTTTTACATCATGTAAAGGAAATGAATTTTTGTTTTTAAGGTTTTGAAAAGAATATTTATACTAAAATGGAGTACTCGTATTTAAAGTCGATTTTTCACTATGTTAATTTTGTTAACTAAAGAAAGCTTGATTACAGACATTATTTTTTAATCTTCTTAACTGCTAGTCTTAATTTTAGCTNNNNTCACTCTTAATTTTAAAACTATATCAATGATATAGTTTAATTGCGGTGCTATTAAAGAGGTTCCTTCTGCACAGTATGCGAATAATTAGTACCAAGGTAAGGATTCAAGCATTTAACACAGCCA
>NCQV01113685.1:14223-25375 GCA_002740545.1 Lophocereus schottii | reverse complement strand
GAAAATCTCCCTCATTAACAAATAAATTCAATTATCTTTTATCGCCTATGGCTCCAATGTTTTCCTTGGATAAACTAACTTCAGCTTCCAAGGGAGTGAGGATGCTTCCATTAACTTTTGCAGTAACTGAATATCCAAACAGATTCTAGCTGCAAATCTGTATCCAAATCCATACCCCACAAGCACGCCCAACCAGGGGTGTTTTTTTGGTTTTTTTGGTTGGGGGTGGTTTGTCGAATGTTGCCGCCTTACTCTGAATTAGTGAAAAACTTAGGGGTTGGTTCCAGGAAGACCTATGTTAAGACACTTTTTAACTGCAGACAACTATACAAGCAAACAAGCATAGAACAGATTCTAGCTTGTAACCATTAAAATGCTTAAATAAATTCGATGATCTTGCATTTAGAACATAACCCTGTTGGGGCACAGAAGAAATGACAGCAGAAAAGAACAGGCTAAGCTTTCCCTTGCTCTGCGTTGTTTGGAGTATAGAGAGGAAAGCATGAAAGAAGGAAAACATTGCACTGAACAGAAAATTTTGTAGACTGTTACTCGATCTTGTTTTCCGTCGACTAATTGACTAAACCTGTCTCCTTTCCAGATGACAGGCAGCAGACATGTTCTCTATCATCCCACTACCAATTAGGAACGACCAGAAAAATTTATGGTCCTCAAATCTGTTACTTTTGAATGCCTTCTAATAATCATTAGTGACAATTATATCCAATCAAAGCCAGATGTAAGAACTGCAAGGCCAGGGCTTTCGTGGTCTTGTAGGGCTACATCTGATGCAGGACCATAGGAAATGGAGCGAGATAATTCAAGCTAGCCCAATCTAGGAGTAAGATATTCAGGGAGCAAAGAACTAAAGATTAGGTTCTAGCAACAAAAAAAAAGGTTAAGGTGGAAGAGATACTTCAGTAGGCTTTCAACCAAAATGGCAACATTATTTTTCTTGGGAGAGCCTGACCAAACTGAGCACAACTGCATGACCTCATACTGCACTTCATATTATAGGGGAAGATACTCAGTGGGCAAAGAACTGAAGAATGAGAGGGCAGGCGACCCAGTTCTGACAGTACCAAATACAACCGAGCTCAGAAAGGAGTTCATGAAGCAGGCGCACTTGGTTGATTAAATTATTCGAGGTGATAACAAGTGACAAATTGGATGCCAGATGATTACACATTCATCATATTGAACAGTTTTAGACAGCAAAGGCAATAAACAGAAGGGCCACATGACTCACATCTATGACGGCATCGAAGTCATCAGATGCATGATGTGCTGCTGGGGAGACAGAGCGTAGATCAAGTAGATAACATGATGACCTATTTTGCACTTCAGCAATTCCATCGAGCATTGAAGCGATGCAACTAGGAATATGGCAGGCCTCTATGGAGGTCCATAGACTTACTTATGGTCTTCATTGAGGTACAAAAAGTTCACAATGGAGCAACTATGCCAACTAAAGAGGCCCGTGCAAGTGTTTAGAGAGACAAAGGATTCATAATAGCTTACATTCTGGTAGTCAGAGGTACACATGGCAAAGCGAGGACATATGTGCAGACACTTAAAGGAGATACTGGGCATTTATTGATAGAAGTTGGACTTCATCAAGGATCTGTCGAGAGCTGTCTCCTTTCTGGATCAATATATGAGCTTACAAGAACAAATGGAAAAAAGTTCAAATACCTTGGTAAATTGCACAAGGTAATAGTCAATCAATGAGGAGTGCAATGTTTACAGCAAGGTGACAAAAATCAAGGGGTTTAGGGGTTCAGTGGCAAAAGAGTACTAATTAAAGGAAAGTTTGATCAGATGACTGACTATCACAGGCCGTGATATCATATGCAACTCAACCTTTTCTGACTAAGACTGCAAGTCCAGAGACATTGCAAGTCCAGAGAGTGTCAGTGCCTGAGATAACATGCCTTGATGGATATGCAGCCACCAAAAGAAAGGCCTTTCTTTATCAAAACAGGAATGCTTAGTTGGGAAAAAAAAATAATAAAGGTGGGTGTTATGCCTGTTGCATATATTTGGGCAATTCAAGGGAAGATTCACGTTAGGAGCTCATAAAAGATCATTATTTTGCAGATAAAAGAAGAAGGGTAGACCTAAAGAGAATCTCAGTAAGGGTACCAAGCATGATTTGGCCTAACAAGCATAGAAAAGGAAAATTTTACATACACTTTCATAGTGTGAGACCCAATAAAGTTTATATTTGGCTAACCAAAAACAATCACCTAGCAGATCCTGCCAAGTTTGGTTTTAGGGAGATCTATGCATATCCAGCCTTACAATCGATAAATTGACTAATATATGCAACTGAACCCCTAGTATAATTGACATTAGATAGGCTAGTTGGCATTACAAAGAAACCACATGAATACTGTCAAAATCATGGCTTAAAAATTCACTTCACACTTGCTCAAATATGTAAGTATGTATGAAAAAGTAACACCTGACTTCTTCAACATTGTCAAATCTCATCATGTGACTATAATGCATATTCTCCAGTGCTGAAATCTGTACATTAGTTTTCTTGGCCTGAACTGCTATCCTGCAGCAACATTAAGATAATAAGCATTGATTCAAGGCAAATTGTTTAATAACTCCTAACTTTTACAGGAAGGCGTTTGCAACGAAATAAGGTAGCAAAATACTAATGTACTCTGGGGTCAAGGATGCATAATTTGGTTGAATGCCATCCTGCCAACAGGCATGCAGATTATAAGCTAAAAATCCTCACACCTCCGACCAAATAATTATATAGTAACAACTCCAAGAAATTAACATGCAGACTTTGCTCATATATTCTAATGCTGTGATCCGTGCATCAAATCATTGAACTCCAGCATACCTATCTTGAGGCAAGTCAGAAAGTTTAGGACAGAAAAAAGACGAACCTGATTTGTAAAAATTAAATAGTTTAGTCAGTACAATGAAAGCCGTCCTGGATTGCCATTTATGAGCTCCACAGTTCTAGATATACTTATTCCCTTTAATCAAATTTTAGATAAAATTATAAACTGCATTAACATTAATTGTTTCAAAAAGGGAGCATCCATCGTACCTGTAGCCTTCTTCAAATGTCTTCAACGCTGCCAGCCAATTACCTTCCGAGTCCAACACATCACCCATATTGATCTTTACTATTGCTTGTCCCTGAACAATGACCATCAATCCATAGGCATATCAAACCAATAATAATAAGCATTCTAGCACAACAGCAAAACTTGATGAATTCGTTAACAGCAGTTGCAGAACCCTAAATGCACACCACCCACACTTTCACATATGTTACTGTGGCACCATCCCTTGACATTTTCTATTGAATCTGTGGCTTTTTTGCAGACTTTCCTGTGATAAGAATAGGGAACTCTTTTTTTTTTTAATAAGGAAAAAAGGAGAAATAGTATATGTAAGATCAAAAGGCTAGATGCAAAGCTAGCATCCTACAAAGGGGCTATACAAATCCAATATGAAAACTATTCACAAAATCTAAAAACATTGAAAGAGGGATAAAAGAAGTTCCCATTATCTGAAAAATAGAACTTGATGAAAGTTTTGCAAAAAATGAAGTCTTGATGCAAACTTCCCTTTCCCATCAACTTACGCCTACAATTCCCCTCCCCTCCCTATTGTCCCATCCTTCCTTTTCCCTGTACCCTCCTCTCAACCTACCTTGGCATTCCCGCTGCTATTACCAACCTCCTAATGGCCCCCTCCTTGTTTATCTAACACGTTTAACCTCAGAAACCTCTCCCCTCCTTGCTCCATCATCCTTGAGCCCCATAGATTGGACCTCCACAGGAAACCATTGTGGCTCAACCTGCTGGTACAACCACCCAGCTCCTTATCCCTACCTTCTGTGCTCCACATGTCCCTGTTGGGTGAGACTTTTATTCACACTTTAGGAAATCTTGCAGTTAAGATTGATATTCAACCAAGTTAACGTTGGTATTGGCTTTGAACAACATTATCGAGCATGTCCTAGCATGGATTTCATCAGGAGAAGGATCGGAACGGTCCACATTTCCCTCAGCCATGGCAAAAATTGTTTATCAGTGAACAAATGATGTTTCCATTGATATAACCTTAGCCTATTTTTTTATGCCTGATGTTGTCACACCCTCGCAGTTCCATAGCACATATGGATTTCTGTTCAATGTGGAATGAAATTCTTTGGTAGCCTACCCTGCTCTGCAGTTACCCGCATCCACCGCACCTTTATCATCCAGTACATCCATTGGAAATTGACAGACAACCGATTAGAGAGAGATATTCTCACAGTCGGAAGAAAGTGGCAACTTAGATGTTATTTGTGGTCCCTCATCAGATCCAACCCATCCAACCCCAAATTTGGCAAATCCCAAAACTTGCAAGTCTAAATTCTAAAAATGGCAAGGTATCTCACCCTCCCACCTTACACTGTTTTAATGCATTACAAGAACTTTGGTCATGGAACACATCATTCCCAATTACTGTCTTAGCCCTTATTGTTGCGAAATTGCTCATTGTCCCTCTGAAGATTAAAACTTTCACCTTATACAGTATTGGTAACAAAAGATGTATCTTGCAAGAATAAGAGAAATGATAGGAGAGAAAAACAAGAAATAGTGCATAAGTCAGTAACAGCAGAGAAACCAACCAAAATCAGGCATAATGAAGGCAAAACTAGTGAAATGTTAATTGCGGTCCCAAAGTGACAACAATTAAGACAAGGGAATTAATAAAATATCCCCTACTTACAGGTCGTTAAGCACTAAGAATCCATAATAGTATGCTTTGCTCTACGAACAAGAAATAAAATTAAAAACAGAAAAGAAGCTCTGATGACGATTTGTTTGAGATCCTACCAGTAACTTTTGTGCAAAAGCCATTACTAAACATAATCAGTTACAACAAAATATAGGCAGACTTGTAGACAGTAAGATGATCCTAGTTTTGAGAAAATGGGTAACTGAAATTACAGTTTGTGAAGACGAATAAAAGAATAGCCAAAACACCTAAAAAGTTGATAAGTTGACAATCTCACCTCTAAATTACCAATGCGCTTGTAGATTTCCAAACTTTTGTTGTACCATTTCCAAGCTTTCTGGAAATTTCTTAGCTTTTGATATGATTCGCCAACAACCAAAAAAGAATCACCCAGCTTCTCTTTGTCACAGAGTGTGCTTGCAATTCTCTTCTTCATTTTCGCAAACTCTCGATGCTAAGACACAATGCTCCATAGTAAGACACAAGATAGCAAATGAAAATACAAGCAGCTCGGTAAAGCTGCAGGCTCAGCAGAGCTGCTATGTTGAAGTGTATTTAATTTGAGTTCATTATGCTACTGAAACCTTAAAAGGAAGCTTGAATTGAATGATACATGATTTCCATCTCTAACACATAATAAAGCAACTGAAGCTTAAAAACACATAAGAAAGAAATTGAAGCTTAATGTTTACCCTAAATACTAAGAGAAAAGGCAGGAAGATAAGGACAGCATCTACATGAATTTCTGTTCATAAAAACAGAAGTCAATTTTAAGCAACAGTGGAAAACAGTTACAACATACACTGAACCAAACCTATCTATGCATCAAGTGAATGTATATAGCAGCAAGGCCAGCATCCGCCGACATTTGTTCTGATTTAGTGGCAATGAAGCTTTGGGCTTGTTAGAGAAGCAAGAAAAGTTATAGAGAATATCTTAGCCATTACTCAAAGTTAATTGCATACTACCCTGCCACATCTACTCTATTTAAGCCTCAACTATCAAGCATCAAGTCTTAGCTGACAGATTTATACTTCTCATATCTACTGATAACCATCTATTCATCATACCTTAGTGTAAATTTATCCTCCCACAGAGAACCCCTTCACGGGAAAGGCTAGCAAAAGAGATGGTAAGCTTTTGGGAAAAATTCCAACCTATGAAGAGGTCTTGCATGAGTAGATGGCTTCATACAGAATTCCTTCATCACATAAAACTAGTCAAAGTATGGAAACAAGAAGAATTAGGGAGATATCATTTCATTTAACGTCTCATGTCCATCCTTCACACAAAACATTAAAAGTTTAACTCAGGAAAACAATTTCGACGACATTTTTGGGGTACACGTAAAAGAGAGAATTGATGATTTTTATCGGACAAAGGGAGTAATTCATTATATTCCATAGATCGACATGACTTAAAGAGCAATAGGGGCGAAATAGAGCCTGTTTAATGTGATGTTCCTAGTCTTCAAAATTTTTCCTTTTCTATAGCCAGGTAAGAAGCCCAAAACTATAACAATATAGCTTATTCTAGTCCAATTGCTAGCATACTTACTATAAAATTCATTAACAAGATATGGAATTTGATTAAAACAAGAGAAATATTTGGTGGATGGAGGAATTACAGGTTAGAATTTTAGATTGAAGGTGACATGGTTTCCAGCAAGGTTGTATTTTTCTTAGAAGAATAATATTTAGCACCAAATTAAGGAGATCCCCGACACCTTGTTGGCCGAGGATTATTGTGTGAGGGACTATAAACAGAGGTGATGTGCTGGCACAAGGGGGTATGTCTCGGTGGAAAACAACAGAAGATTAGACCATTGGAGAAGACAAGAAGGATTTGTAGGTTTCTCAAAGCAAAAGCTACAGCTGTGAAGGGGTAAATGTAGGCCAAAGGGGAACGAGGAGGCAAGCACACCAAACACTAGCAACAGTAACTTGAGAGGATTACTGTCTTCTTAGTTCTTGCCACTAATCTACTCATTTTTGTCAATTTTAGCAGATTCCTCTATCCATGGCACTCCCTTATGAATAGAAGGATTTTTGACATTGAATTGCTGCCCTATTTTCACGTGTACACTCGTGAGTCATGCATGTCTACTGCCATGACAGTAGAAGGTTTATACCAAACAGATAACATTAAAAAGTGATAAATCAGAACCCAACTTTGTAGGTGAAAATTTATCACCACAAGGCAGAATGGCAAATAAGACATAGCTTAGCAGAAGGCAACCCAGGAGCGAGGGGGAAAAAAAAATCAAGGAATAACAGTAGTTCAGCCAGAAGAAAGAACATTTTGGCTCATGTAACTGGCCAAGAACTGTATATCTGATACAAGATTTCAGCTGCTAAGGATTCAAGGAACAACAGATAATTACATGTTGAATTTTTCGAGAAGCCAATAGTTTCTCATTTCCCCAACAGAGAGAGTTCTTGCAGAAGAGAAGTCATAGGGAACAAACATAAATGCACAAATGAAAGTAAGGTGCTCAGAAATCTGGCACCCTCAAATAAATGGAGGTTGATGTGCACGGAAAGTGCCATACATCTATGTTCTTGTTGCACCAGAACCCAGATCTTTTCATAGAACTTCTATCGATTTAATGTCAACTGGCTCTCCCACTACGACAATAAACGGAGGTTGCTAGTCAACTAAATTTTAAGAAGATGAACAGAAAATGACAGCCATCCATATTCACACCACTCTAACCTAAAATGGACTGGAACCAGGTCAACAAGCCTACACCGTGCTTAGCATCTCAATCACTAACAGCACACTCCCTAGGCTCCATATGAGAGAGCTACACTCCCCATGGCTCAGTAGCATTGATGGCAAGTGGAAATAAGATTCATTACTTGCAATGATTGAAACTCATATGGTTTATACACTGAGAATAATAACATCATACGGCATATAAAATCTCCTGCACTTAAGTCTTCAAATTGACCAAGTAAATAACTGCCTTACCTTTGGCCAAGCGGAAACCACAATTGTTTTCTCAATTAGACGATCAAGAGACGCCATCTGCAGCCTCAAACACTTTCTTTCACTAGAAGTGCCATTAGCTGTAGCCATACTGCGTTTTAGCTTCTTGAGGTTCTGCTCTTCCTTTTTCATGTCCTCCATCACTTTGACATACTCATCAACAACTCGAATATTTTGCTCTATCTGGCCAGCCAAAGCATATTCATCTTCCATTGAGGTCGCCAGCTCAAGAGCCTTTTGGTAGCTACACCTTGCCTCCTGAAACTTCTGAACTTGGACATATAGTTCCCCAAGATTATTATAACCCTTAGCCTCTCCCTGCAAATGACCGATATTCTTACAGATCAAAATATCCTGCTTGATATGCTCCCGAGCCTTATGCCACATTCTTAGTTGCGTATATACAAACCCAAGGTTATGATGCAATCTGCTACGTCCATCATCATTTACATTTACCTCTTCTTCATCGCAAATCTCCAATCCTCTTGTGAGAATTCTCTTAGCTTCTCCCAAGTTATCCAGGTCCATTTCAAGCATTCCAACATTATTGTGTGCATCGATATATTCCTTCAGAAAAGAAGATTTAGGATGGGGAGGATTCTCCTTGAGAGTTTGAGCAAGGCTCATAGCAGACTTGAAGTACTTTCTAGCATTATGAAGAGCAGAGTGATTTTCTGATTTTGAGAACATTTCGTGGTATGTCCGTCCTAGTTGTGTGTTGGCTCTTTGCTGCTCAACCAGGTCATTTGCTTCCTTCGCTAGCCGTAAATGCTCTTTCTGCAATTCATATGTGAGAAAACACATCAATCAAATTCTTTCTTAAAAATAATGCCCAAAAAAATGAACGGACATAATAAGTAATAACTTTGAATGAAAAGGAACAATCATCAGGTAGACGATTCCTAATACTACAGGATTTTGGGACATTCAAAATGCCAATTTTGTTTGATTTAAGCATCAACTGACAGTGGCCAAAATAATTGTGCATCACAATTCATCATACGCCATGCAATTACATGAGGTTGGATTATCACAAATTCATAAACCATTTTAACTAGGCAAAAAGGATCGACAAATCCCCAAAAAAAAATTCCCAATATATGGGCATTATGACAAAATAATATGACGTGATTCCAAACTAAAATCAGAAATTTTGACACATTAAATAGTATGAGATGATTCCATCCAATTTACGCCCAAACTAAAATCAATAATAGTAAGAGAGAGAGAGTCCGAAAATCAAGAACGATACCTGGTAATAAAGAGCGTTTTCAAAATCCTGGAGGCGCAAATAGAGCTCACCAATGGACTGACAAGTAGGAAGAAGATCCTTTTCAAGCAGATATTGCGACGAAATCTTGAAATCGATTCTCAACCATTTCAGAGCCTCAACATACTCTCCCCTGTTCTTCAGAATATCTCCAATCACATTTGCCCACCTCGCTTCCTCTCTCCTATTTCCCACCTCCTTGGCACTCCGATACGCCTTCTTGGCCGCCACAAGTTCGTCGTCCTTCGCCATTCTCGAGGAATTTTCGAACTGAGTCTGATATCTGATGGAATTCTATCTAGGGTTTGAATTGAAGAGATCGCTTTTTCTCCTCCTCCTTGAGAAGAGATTTTGCTAGGGTTTGAAGGTTTTTCTTTTCTTCGTGACGGTGAATTGAAAATTGAGGAGCGCGTGAAAATTGAAATTCGCGCCAAAATGATGACGTTGCATTTCAAGGAATGGGGGTTGGACTGAATTTATTCTAACTTGTTTGTTGAATTTATTTTAAACTTTTTGATTTTTTTACTGAATTTATTTTGAATTGTTTCGACTTATTTAAATTTATTTTTCAAGAAATAAGTCAACAAAATCAGAGTTTTATTTTGAACTGAACTTATTTAAATTTATTTTTTAAAAATTAAGTCAAAAGAAATTGAGCCAAAGCAATGCAGACCTAGGAAGAAACTAAATTAAAAAAAAAGAAAAAACTTGATCTGCCTAGCAAGGTAAGTCAATCACCACTGGCAATAAGTAATGACCTAATGCATGCATACATTGATAGCCCAACTTAACTTGTATTTTCACATAAAAAATTTGGTTCTGAATATTATTTAAACAACGATCTACTTACAGGTACATGTCATAACCAAACTAACGAGACCCAATCACACATGCATGTCATGATCGAACTAATGGAACCTAGACATTTTATCTTCCTTTTCCCCTTTGGGATTCCTATTTATATTTTTCTTTTATTTTGACTTTTTTGTTTTATGCTTATACTTTTAATTTATTTTATCTATCTTACTTTAGTTTAAATTTTTATTTTTTGCTTTTAGTTTTTGTTCTTTGCTTCTAAATCAAAAGGACTCCTCTATATTAAAGGTCAATGTATAACTAATACTAGTATACAACCCCCAAAAAATGCTTATCTATTGGAAAAATACTTATCCGCACAAATTAAATTGTTTATTGACTTTCTTGGGGACAAAAAAAAAACTATCTGACAACAGTTACAAACTGAGTAATAAGTATAGTATGAACAACTAAAATTCTTATCAATGAGCAACTACAACATATATTTAAACACGAAAATAAAATGCTTATTAACATGTACATTTAGTTTTAATATGTTTTTAAAAATTTTGCTATAATCTCTTTCCCTCTAAGTCAAAAGCTAATGTATATTAACTCAACAAAGTTACTTATGTGATGACTACATAAATACGTATCTACACTCACTGGCGGATCCATTCATAGTTTAGGGGTGTCCATGGACACCCCTAGCCCCCCAAAAAAAAATTTTTATTATAAAAAAGATTAGTTTGGTACTGATGTTGATTTATGGACACCCTAAAAAAAATAAAAATAATGTATATTAGTAACGATATTAATTTATGGACATCCCTATCCCAAATGACTGAATCTGCCACTGTCTACACTAATTAAATTGCTTAATGACATCTTCTAAAACAAAAAGGTTATAATTATCAGGTATACATTGAACATATGCAACAATAGACAAGGGGGATTACATAGACATACATTTTTTTAAAAAAAAGGATCTATTTGTTACATATATGCCAAAGATTAGTGCTTCTTATTGTTTTATCTACGAAGAGGGCCTCAATTTAAGAATCTAAAGATGCCCATATATATACTAAATAAACGCTAAATGTTATCGGCCAACTATGCAAACCACCCAAAGTGTCTATATGCAATTTTTTTTTTTAAAAAAAAAAAAGCCATATGAGCACTTCACGTAAACGGTTATCGACATTGTATAAACCAATTATTATAACACTAAAAACCAAATTATTTATTGTAGGTGTTCAAGAAACTTGTCTATATATACATTGTAAACTGTTCATGCTAGAATAATTGCTCAGACAAACCAAGCATGAT
>NCQV01113685.1:0-10824 GCA_002740545.1 Lophocereus schottii | reverse complement strand
ATGGGAGTTGGGTAAGCAAAAGAGGATTAGGTTATCAGCAAAAACAAGATGAGTCAACTACATGTTTCTACATCTTGGATGATACTCAAAGCTTTCTCTAAGTGTTGCCCTTTCCAAGTATCTAGATAAATACTCCATGCATAATACAAATAACAAAGGAGAAAGGGGATCTCTTGGTCTCAACTCTCTCCCCTCATCAGAAAAACTAAATTGCCCCTCATTTAAATGGATTGTAAAGTAAATAGTACACACATAAGCCTTGATCTATTTGTAAGATGAATTGGAAAATAAAGTCCCTCCNNNAGCTGTAGCAAAAATTCTAATGTACAGTTGTAAGCATCCATCTCTCTGAGGGTGCGATCTTCGCAAATGGTTCGACAACGTTTTCTTGAGTGTCTTATTTTTATTTATTTTTTTTAGAAAAACTGACTGTTAATTATTATATTTATTTTTTTAGAAAACTAGCAGACTTGCAGGACTGGATCAGGGAACTAGATCCAAATCCTAATCTATGAACTCGCTTGGGTTTCTGGGCCAGGATCAGACCCATTGCCTAATCTTGATCTATGGTAGTGACTGGCTAACTGCTACCTATTCCAGAAGCAGGAAAGCCTGCCTGATATAGTAACCCATTCGAGTTCCTGGGCCAGAGTAGGGCCGAATTCCTGGTCCAAACAACTTCATTGTCTTGGATAACAACTGTTCTGCTGAAATTAAGATAAAAAAAGTGAAAGTCAAAAAAGAATAAAAAGGCAAAAACAATAATGTAATTAGTAGAGTCATCTGTGAATTTTAGAAAAACTTACAAACCATATCATTTTCCGAAACAAATCATACCGATACGGACAATCGAGGATACTAAAGGGAAAAATTGATTTTGCTTAAAAAAGGTATTCGAAAGGTCCTCGAGCAATCCTTAGTGTGGGAACCATCTTGACTCCTTAGTCTTGAATCGAGGATCTAGATTTGGGGTCAATGGTACGATGATGATGTGCCTGTCATCACTGATGGTCTTTATTATTCAATGTGGAAAATCAAAGCTTTTAATTACACTATCATATAATAATGCCACATATATTAATATAAATCATATTAAATCATTCAAAAGATATAATTTTAGTCCGATGCAAACCGAAGTAAGGTAAAGAAATTATAGCGGGTGGGGACTACTTAAAGATAACATCTTTAACTATAGGAAATCAAAAATAATAAAAGAGAGATCAAGTAGAAAGGGTAGGAGACAGATGAAATTTTTCCCTCAGGATAACCCACTTAATTTATCTGGGAAACCCACCTATAGGGATCCACCAATCCGAGGGTCCAATCCCCACGAATGATCGGGCTCGTTGCTATGTGCTTCTCGAATTTTATAGAAATTGCATATTCAAATTTTTTATTTTGGTTTTTATTTTTATTATGGGTTAAGCAATACTGGGCTATCGGCTTATAGAGAATAGGCTTAGAACTAGCCAGAGAACCCAGCTAGGTTCCCTGGGCAGGACTAGAGAACATCTCTCTTGGATTAGACCCTAGCAGTCTCCTCGGCTTGGCCCAAAATCAGGGTGCAAGCTTGATCCAAGGGGGTTCCTAGGTTAGATCAAGTACCTCGATTCAGGGTCCAGGTAGATTCTATTGGCTAGATCTCAATCTACTTCCTTTAAGACTAACAGTTCATGAACAGATATGAAATTAAAACAATAAAGCGTTAATCTTTAGCTAAATATAGTCGCCAATGAGTTTTTAGGAAAACTTATAAACTATGACACCTTTTGAAGCAGCTCATACCAATAGGGACAACATGATGATGCTTCAAAAGGGTTTTGGAAAGGATGCCCATCATCACTGATGGCCTCTACTAATCAATTCGAGAAATTGGAGCTTTAATCATACTAACCCTCATCCATGCAAAGTGCTAGAATTACCAATATGATCAAGGTATAATGTCATTCAAAATAAGCAAAAAAGGCAAAAATTGTCAGAGTACTACAGCTGGCAGGGATGAAACTATCCTAAAGATTACATCTTTCCCCACTGTAATTAACTAAATTTCATGTAAAGTAATGAAGAGAAAAGAGGGAAAAGTTATAATGTATGCTGTTAGGATAACCTTCCTGAATCCTTCAAGAACTTGGCAAAAGGCAGTTTATAGAACCAATGTAATTACTTTCACTTAGCGCTATCTCACTTTTTAGAGGAAATGTCTCAATTCTCTCGTTTTCTAGCTCAAATACTGTTCCCAATGATTTTTCAGCGTACCTTCACCATAGGGCTTAGCCCTTGTTTTATAGCTATTAAGGGGCTTACGTGAATTAGACTAGGAGAAGAAAACCTAATCCAATGCCGGTTAGGCTTTAGACTGTTTCAGCATATTGAAACTCTAGTAATTAATCCATAAATCTAGTATGCATTAAATTCTGTCTAGCTTAACCTAGTAAAAGTTGGTTTCGGCCAGAAAAGAGGGAGAACCCGGGCGGGTTCAGGCCTTAGATAACCCGATCAGGTTACATGGAGGCTGGCCCATTGGGCCAGTTCTCCCCATGTTTTGGCTTGTTTTGTTTTTCTTCTTCATTTGTTTTTGGATTGCCAATCTGCCACGCCCTTAAATGTTCAAATTAGACTGTTAATTTCATCATCAGGCTTACTAAAATAGAATAGCCATTTTTAGGCGTCCACAACAGTAAAGTGATTAATCCTCAATGCTTTCAATACGAGACTTGGGATTTAACCTATCAAATTTGTAGAATCTTCTGACAATTTTTTAAACTCTCACAATGACAACCTCTCGTGCCTAATTAATTCCAACTAACTGATGATTACTATGTTTTTCTTTTCCTTCTCTAATCCCTGGGTTAGTCCCCTTTTATAACAGATGAATAGACCAACTTAGTCTATGAAAAAGAGACAAACTCCTAGTCATATTAGACTTAATCTTAATAGGTTTACTAATTTAACTAGGAATCCGACTTAACTAGGTGTGAAAGACTAATCAGCTATAAATTAGGACTAGGATTAATTAAAACAACTCAAAGTCGGCATAAGGGAAAGCCAGGAACATGATCGGGTTCCCTATAAGTGAACCAGCCGGTTCCCTAGCCCATTGGGCCTTTTCACTCATACGCTCCCACCTAATTGGACTCTCCTTTCTTGAATTAGACTCTTATTTTGTTAATCACTTTGTTGAACCCCCATATGCATAGTCGAGATATTATTCTCGTCATCAGCCAATTAAAAAATATAGATGCTACTTTTACGCATCTACAGTTAGCCCCCACTTTGATGGAGCCTAAGCAAGGCAATGATCAAAGTAAGATATTCACTTGTAGCTGCTTTTTTGGTTGTCCTGATGTGACTCCCAAACCTGGCCACTAAGAGTCCTGAGATTCGAATTCCAATAAGCTTTGCCTTGACGATGACTTTGATGATGTCCCATTGTGCCCGGATTCGGCAGGTTCCTAATGAATCTATCCTTGGCGTTATATTAGCATAACTCTCACTGATCTAAGGAATTTACGCATGATGCCTGATTAGTAAACCTCTTGACGGTCTAGCGGATCTATCCTTGATGTGGGATTAGCATACCTCTCGCAGGTCTAGCAGATTTACCCTTGACATCGGATTAGCGGACCTCTTGTCGGATTAGCGGACCTCTTGTCGGATTAGCAGATCTATCCTTGACGTCAGATTAGCGAACCTCTCGCTGGCTTAACGAATTTATCCTTGACGCCAGATTAGCAGACCTCTTGTCAGTCTAGCGGATCTATCCTTGATGTTAAATTAGCGAACGTCTCGGTGGTCTAGAAAATTTATCGTTAACGCCGGATTAGCAGACTTCTCGACGGTCTAGCACATTTTTAAGTTTACGATCTTGCTTAAGGACTCTTGCCGTACTTGCATACTATTATTTTCTCTTTGGTCCTTTCTTTCCTGCATTATTATCAAAGGTAATGTATGCTTTGAATAACTTGAGTGATAAATTGACAATTTAGACTGGTCACTTGCTTGGCAAGTAGTGGTGAACCTGATCAGGTCCCCTTTAGCTATTCATTCTTATTGCTTTGCCACTTGTAGCTTGCTTTGGTGCATGGGAGATATAGCGTTTGTGGCATAATTTCCCTTAGAAGCTAGTAGGGTCCCCCTTGACCATTTCTTCCACTTTTTTTCTTGTTTTTTTGCTCTTTTGACAAGGCAATGCACGTGAGGTTGCTTCTTTATATAACCGGCTGGGTCCCTAGGCATCATTGCTTCTCTTTTCTTCTTAGATTCTTGCTCATTTATTAAGTTTTCAAGATTGCATGTATGGGGAAGGGTACTGGTCAGATCCCTAGGCTAGTATTCTTGCTTTTTCTTATTTGGTTTTCTTGGATGCTTGAATTCTTAGATTCCCTCCTTGTTGCATGCAATGCTGCCAATTGGGTTCCTTACACCTTAGCTCTTATTTTTTTACCTGCTTTATGCTTGATTTAGAGTGCTTTGTTTGCATGGTTTTGGCAAAGAATCCCCCAAGTGACAGCCGACCGGTTTCCACCTTCCTTGGCTTGCCTTCCTGTTCTACAAATAGCTCCCCTGGCTTTGCATAAATCACACCATCATTCTATCTTGTATTCGAGTGGTGTGCATTCTTCTTTTAATTCCTTTCATTTTCTCATTTCTCCATTGGAAATGTCATAGTTATGTTGTGAAAAATCATGAGTGAACGAAGATCTCATCGACCTCATAGGGAGGTAAGGCTTCCTTCAGAATTCTTCATTGAGAGGGAATGAAGGCATGTCGATGCTTCCGATAGGCGTGATCCCTTACTATACGCGGGTCATCATGAATCTAGTCATGCTACCATAAATGCAGCAAATGCTCTTCTCTCTTTAGTTTTTTTTTTTTTTCCTTATTTCCATCTAATGTGGATCTAATGTCAGTTTTAGTCCTTTCCTTTCCAAGATGATCTAATTAGGGTTGCTGGTGCCCCTAGGAAACTTCTAAAGCAGTTAGGACATTGAAGAGTTCAAATCCAAATAGTGTTAGAGTGTGTAGGGTTTAGCGCATTCCATTCCCTATTAAGCAGGGTGGTGGATTTAACCGATCGGTGTATTACCCGAGTCGTGCTCAAGAGATTCTGGGATAGCACCAGCATATTTCATCTCCTGTTTAGTGATATGTCTATAACTCCTTTTGATTTTGCTATACTAATGGGTCTTGAATTCATAGGGAAGCCTTTAGTATACGAGGAGGATTTCTACACCTATACAACAAACTTTTGTACCTTTTTGATCTGAGCACAGAATTTATTCTTCATGAAGACCACTTTTCTTATAGTATTCTCATAAATTTAATGCATAATGATGAGCGATGGGCACAACATTCGTCCGATCAACAATCTTGTATCATTCTTTATCTTCTTCTCGATGGGACTATCTTCGCTGAACTTAGTAACCATGGTCATTTTCATTACTTATTTAACTTGGTTGACTTAAACAGAGTAAGAATCTTAAACTGGGGAGTTCCTGTGCAATCCACCCTTATCCGTGGAATGCGCCAAGGAGTGTGGAAAGCCGAGTGCACTCGTAGGGAACAACATATACATATACCCTTAAGGGTTCATGGAGAGTTATAGAGGTAACAAATTTTTCCCTCTTTTACTTCCTTCTGTACTAGATAATGTTTAACATTGGTTGTTTTATTTTGTAGCTTTGGTTTTATGAATATTTCCAGCTCTTTTACCAAGGTTGCGGCCACCCACAAGTCTTCTACAATGGTCTTGTGGATCAAAGACGACCAAATTCAGTGGCAGTTCCAGTGAAGAGATCTTCAACACCTTCGTGCAACCATTAATGCCTCAGAAACAACGACGTTATTTTATTTTGAAAATAACTCAACCGTAGGATTTTACTCTTTCAAGCTCCTTTTTTTAGGCTAATTTTCATCATAGGAGAATTGTATTGCGACTCCCAAAGTTGAAGCCGCCCAATTCTATACTCTACGACGAGTCCTTATGGAAGAATCTTCTAATTTCATTCAATACTTGGGTGAGCGGGTTACTGCCCAAGATGCCAACCAGTGGCCTCCATTTGTCCCTCTGGATCCACCCCGATCTATGTTCTATGTAAGAGCTCGTACTCTAGAAGATATGCAAAGATGAAGTCAAGCATTCATTTTGTGGAGTGTGTGGACCGCCATGGTGATTATGCACCCCCCCTTTAATGCCTCATGACCCATTTGGTATATTTTCTTCTTTTCTTTCTTCCCTTTCATTCAACATTCATAGTGCTAATGTTTACAATTCTTGTATTACAGGTGACAGTTACCGAGGCTCGTACACCGAGCTTGAACGTTCATGTGTTTGGAGAAGGGGAGGAAGCCACCTACGTAGAGGTTCCATTGGTTCCCAAATTAGAGCACTTAAACTCTTGTTTGCTCCTACTTTTACTGGGGTAAGTGTGTTGCTTACCCCATTTTCCATGAGTTGAACTGCAACCTTCTAACTATCTTCTTCTTTTCAGTATAATCGTTAGTAGCCTGGGATAATAGTGCGCCATTTTCACTCCATGAGGAGGTTGTTTGTAAACATTTTTACTTGTGATCATTCTCAAATAGATGAGGTGAGTTTCTCCCTTTAAGCTAACCTTGGATAGTATTCCCTTTCATTAACTCTTCCCCGTTTATGCCCTAGGGACGTGAAGAAGATGTTTGGCCATGGAGGTCTCATGCCTCTCTTTCCAGAAGGAATTCTCTTGCTAGGGCTCAAGATACTCTTGAGTCTTCTTGTGCTAGAGAAATGAGTCCACATCCAGACTCCCCATTGAGGTGGAATCACTCCAAATCTACAATCCTGTATATCTTTTTGCTCTATCCGCTTCCTTGGGAGAACCCTATGTGCCCCGCATTTTATATGGTGATTCTTCCTCTGGAGTGCTTCATCATGATCCTCCACGCCATTCCTGAGCCCCTGGGGCAATCCTCGAGCTGACATGGGTACCGATCGTGCCTCAATTGATTCTAGTTATACTTCAGGTTATGCCGACTACTTCTTTAGTGAAAATAGCACTACATTCCTAAATAATTAGTAGGGCTAATTCATTAGATCTATGTATGATGCTTTAACTATGACACTATAATTTAGTTGCACCTTTTCCCAATGTTAATTTCATTCAAAATTTTATGTGAGCTTACTGTGACTCTAATGCACATTATCCCCCATTCCACCCAAAATAAAAAGACGTAAAAAAGAAAAAGGACAGAATAAGTATTTAAGAGCTCTGTGGTCGTAAGTGATAATTTGAAAATTTTGTTGAATACTTTTCGAGTTACAATCAACAGAAGTTTACAAGCAAGGAAAGGGAAAAAAAAAATGAAAAGTCCAGCATCAACCTAGTGACCTACCTGGATACTAGCCGGGCTATTAACTAGGCCATGCTGCCGAGTCCCACTTGGACTTGGCATTCTGCCCAGTCCAAATTGGACTCAGTCATTGATCCAACGAAAACAAGTAACTCGGCTAGTTCCTTAGGAAACAATTTAGCCGAGTTTTTCTTAGACTTGGATTAATTTTCTACAACTATAAATCAAGGTTGCCTATTCTTCAAATTCCATCAATTGACAATGAGATCCCGTAAACTCAAAAGTGACCATAATGTTGTTTGAAACAATTCTAACTTCCTGGCTTCTTTTACCTTGATGCTATGGATAAGCATGACCTTAAGAGTCTTCACTCGAATGGACTTCTTAGCCTGCCCCAAGTTAAGATTTCTTGGGACTTCCTTAGAGCTGCTGCCATTTTTTGGGATTCCAAGCTACACATCTTCTATGTCGGGAAGCATGAATTATGTCCATTACTGGAGGAATTTGAGTTAAAAGGAAGGTAGTGCATCCTGTGCTATTTATCATATAGCATTCTTGGGAAGTAGACTCACTTCTTAAGGATTGCATTCATATTTAGATTTGCATAAGGATCAAATTCATAAGGAGCTTTGTTTTGTTCTAAGACGATCACTGTTTCAAAGTTGTTGAGTTCCTCATCATTGCGATTGTGCTCTATTTCCAATACTAGCGCCTTATTAGTAATTGTAGCGCATAGATCATCCTCTTTAATGGTCACCACCTGCCCTTTTATCAACATCTTCACCTTGTCATACGAAGTGGATGGAACTGCCTACGGTCGTGAAGCGATGGCCTTCCTAGGAGCATATTAAAGGTATCAGGTATAGACTTGGAATTCCACATTTCTTTCGACCAGACCACATTAATGTGGAGGAGAATAATGCCTAAAAACCAGCCTCTTTAAGTTACCCTATGCTGTTGGACAAGAGGATGGTGTTGAGAGCTGATACTCCTTGATTCCTAACCTCTTAGCCGTTCTCCAAGGGCAGACATTTACTGCTGATCTGTTATCAACCAGGGCAAGAGGTACATACTTCTGAAGGCATGCCACAGTGAGGTAAAAGGCGTTTTTGTTCCCCAAACCTCCTGATGGGTGGTCTTCGCTGCTGAAGATTATAGTGCCTTTGCTACACGCAATCGAGCCTATTATTTCCTCCTATGTAGCTTTAGGGCACACGTCAATTTTATTCAGCTCGTCTATCAAGAGCTACCTATGTTTTTGAGAAGCTATTATGAGTTGTCATATGGTCAGTTCTGCCTTAAGTTTCTTTAATTGCTTCAGTACCATATCTTGTTCTTATGTTAGTGGGGACTTTTCTTCTTTTGAAGCCTGTTGTGGGCCCCCTTTAGCTTGGTGTCTCCTAGCTTTTGTAAGATGTTGGCCTATCACATGGTTCTCCTCTCCCTAGAAGTTCTCTTCTTCATTCTCGTCCCAGAAGTCATTGTCACTTGCTTCAGCGGGTAGCTAACTTCCTTCGGTTTCATATAGGTCATCTTCATCCTTCTCCAATAGGCCGAGGACCTCTAAATGTTGTGTAGGCATGCTCACCCTTGATTTTGGGCCATGAATGTTTTGTATAAACACATATAGGTCTCGTTCCCCCTCTTAGTCATTGATAAGAAAGAGGCTTTCGTGGTCCTTTAATAGGTTCTTGTCATTGCTAGGCTTCTGCCTGCTTTAAGCAGTCGGAGTTAACTCTACCTGAACATCCTTTCTAGCCTATGTTTGACAGTCTAACAATCTTTAGTGTTGTGTCCTTGCAACAAGCGGTACTTACAATACTTGGTCAAGTCAAAGTTCTAGGATTGTCGAAGAGCTTCGGTTTCTGGCTTAACCTTAGGGACGTCCATTTTTCCTTTGGCCAAGAGCTACACCAAAACTTAGGTTTAGGTTTTTAAGGGGGTATATTTGATAAATCGATTTACTACACTACCTCCTTGGAGGTACTAGCCTTTTTATCCTTGTTTTGGTAGTTGCTTTTCGAATTACTACTAGTCTTAGTAGGTGCCTCCTTAAACAACTCTTTTTCTATTGGTATGCTAACATTTCTCAATGCAGTGAAATTCTCAAATGGCGTGAATCTCATATGCCACTTATATGTAGGCTGGAGGTTTCTAATGGATAGCCCAACACTCACGGCAAGCGCACGAGTGTTGGCGTCCACAGTGACCAATGCAATCTACCAAGTTTAAGTCCTTTTAAAAACACTCACCGCATTAAGGGATTTGTGTTGCCTACAGTGAGTTGAAATACATAAAGGATGACAATCATATAAACTCAATCCTTTCTTTAGAAATAAATTGAATTACTAAAACTAATCTCATCGCCAATTTTTCAGAGGGGTCATGATATAGTCTAAGCAAAAGATCGTTATTGTCAATTTCTTCCGCACAACTAGCAATTCTCTTTCAACAATCATCGAGTAAAGTCCACTCTTATTAGCAATTCTCTTTCAAGAATCACCAAGTAAAGTCCACTCTTATTAGTCTCAAATTAGGTTTCTATTTTCGATGCCTTACCTGATTAATCAAATACATGTAAGCAAATTGGCCAAATTCACTCACAACAAATCAAGCACAAGGTAGATTGAATGAGACCAAATGAGAATCAAACACAAGATTGATAAAATTAGGATTGAAACATCTTTGTTTGCCTAGCAAATCCCTAGACTAAAGAGTCTACTCACTCATGTTAATTGAAACAAAATTAAAAGAGATTAAACTAAACATGATTCAAACTATAAATCTAAAAGAGTTCAAGAAGTGAGAGGGACGAGAAATGTTCATCAACAATGGAGATTCTTCAATTGATCTTTCAATCTACAAAGCTTCTCTTGCAAAAGTTGCAAGTTCCTTCCCCTTGATCTTCTTTTGCTCCAAATCAATAAGAAAAAGATAGAATTTTGGGAGAGAATGAGAGATAGGATGTATGATCCTCCTTTCAAGCGGTCGATGTAATAAGCCGACCCTAAATTATGTTTATTTATTTAATTAAGTTACATTATTAATTTTCTTGTATTTGTTTATCACATTTAATCACCCCATCTAGAAAAATTTATTTGGCCCCTCACTTTACAATTCGGGTTTTTATTAACATAAAATTTCGAAAAAATTGATAGTAGACCTTGATAATTATGATTTAGGTGACTAAATTATTTTCCCGTAACATCATACAAATTTAAATTTGAGCTGCGTAAAACTTTACAGCAATAAAGCATTTTATTACCGAGCCTAATTCATTTTGGGCCTAACTTGAAGCCCAAAAGCTTATGCACTTGATTTAGTAAATTATCATTATGTATATGTTGAATTAGTATATTCAGTTTTGATGACAACAAACCCAAGTGTACAATGCTCTTAAGTAATGTTGCTCCAAACAAAGTTCTCTAAACAGGCATACATTGTTATTTTCCATATGCGTCTTAACTTGTTTGCTGAATGTTGAGAACAAGTCTT
>NCQV01113684.1:14088-25497 GCA_002740545.1 Lophocereus schottii | reverse complement strand
TTAGTCAACTTAAGGACAAATGTTTTAGTATTAATGAGCCTAATGATAATCTCGGCCCGTACGTCTTTAAAAATTGAACACCGTTTGTTTCTCCTTTAGAAGCATTGAACATCATTAATTTGACTATAAGAAATAACTCCCACCAATTCCACTTTGGAGGGAAGTAATTACTTTAGTTCAAGGATCATTTGAGATTGTATTTTTTAGGCAATTTCAAATAATGTTACCCCTAAAACAACACAAATATATGAAATTCAAGTTGCATACATTCATCTTGAAATTCCAATTACTTAGCAAATTCAATCTTAAATTGCCCCAGACTCAAGAAAATAAGTACCCCCAAAGTTGTATCATCAGAGTTATTTCTTAAAGTTGGATTAAGAAGTCTAATATCCATAGAGTTGGATTAATGGTGTCCCAAAACCCAAAAAAGAAAAGCAAATTGAAGTGGGAGATTTTGAACAAATAGCCTTAACTCTAAAAATTGGGAGATTTATTAATAAAAAAAAACAATAAGCAAAATTTAAATTGAACAATATTATCTTTCTTAACTTCCTTAGCAATATTCAACAAAAGCATCAAAGCAAATTTTAATTACTACTTATTGCTTTTATTATTGTCGTTGCTTACTAATAAAAAAATCCCATTTTGAAATTTACGTACGTTAGCATGGGTCTAAACTAGTTTAATTAAGTAATGAAACAATCATGGATGAAACACAATTGGAAAAAGAAAGAAATATTATTGCCAAACAAAAAAAGGAAAGAAATATAAAAAAAGAAGAGCGTCATGTACTCATAGAATCAGGGGCAAGACGAAGTAAAGAAATAAGGAGAACATGGAAAAAAATAGCTAATTGTGTCACATCGCTGAAATTTCCGTGGAAGGTGAAGAACATTTTTATTGAAATATGACGACCCCCAGTTACGAGGCGGATTAAATTATATCTAGTTATTGCTCCATACCTAGTGACGGCATTTAATGCCTATGTGAGAAGGATGATGATATAGTTTGTTAGGCCATTAAACAAGTTATCACCCAGGTTCAGAACTGAAAACCTTTTTTCAGTGTTTTTTAGTCTTACAAGTGGAGCATTGGTCCTTTTCGTTTTCGTGGTAGTAAAACTTGATTATCAAAAAAAAAAAGTGTGCATGCATAGTATTTGTTATCAAATCTGTTTGAGATTTATCAGATGTAAGGGCAAATGACAACGCATAGCGTGGGGTAATTATCAAGATACAAATTTGATTTTCTGATCAATAATCTTAGTTGTTATGAAATATATGTTTAATAAATATTATGTAAATATACTGACTGATGCACACAAACTAATTCCACATTTAAGTGGGAAAGATTGATGGTGATGAGACGCTTCTTTCTCATGGTCTTAAATCTTAATAACATGCAAGCAAATTATCAATCAATAAATAACAATATATTTAATATTATAGTTAGCAAGAGAAACTCTTTTGTTTTTTTTTTCCCTAAGTTTCACAATAATTGTGCTAATTAAAAAAAAACAATTTATGTATACAGAATGTGTAGATCAATAATACATAATTTTTTAATCTAATAAAAATAATAATAAATTTTGTTAACTATGGTTAGAAACAAAAAATCAGTAAAAAGCTTTTTTTTGGGTGGTGAGATAACTAAAGGCGTCATGTTATTAAGTTCTATAGATGCATTCAATAGTATATAGATTGAATTTTAATTTAATCACTAATGACATTTATTAGAAGGATGATGATATGAATTAATAGCAACATGCCATGTCAACTTTTATACCTCCTGAACTATCCATGCATCAAGACCATATGATATCACTCAATTTTATATATTACTGTATAGTTCGATAAGTACATAGATAGACAGATGGATGCATAATAATTATCAATATATATAGAATAGTTATGGTTACTTATAGTCTATAACTTTTGTTATTCTTACCAAACCTAACTCTATCAGACTTGCCCAGCACGAGGTATGGCTGGCCCAAATCAACTAGGACTCATTGCCTCCACCTCCAGCCATGTAAAAATTAAAAAAAAAACAAGAACGGAAAAAAAAATGAAAAAGAAAAATAAGAGAGAATGTTCGTCAATCGTCATTCCAAATTAACGGAATAAAAACTCCCCGCCTGTATGTCAGTACTTTGTCTGGTCTCCCGCAAAACCCTTCAAAAACCTTTTCGCCGGCGACGGCATTTGCCGGCGAGATTTTCGTGTTTTCCGGCGATAATTTTTGTAAGCTGAGTGCCCAATATCGACAAAATGAGCACCGTCGACAAGATGCTGATCAAAGGAATCCGGAGCTTCGACCCGGAAAACAAGAACGTCATCACCTTCTTCAAGCCCTTAACCCTAATCGTCGGCCCCAACGGCGCCGGAAAAACAGTAATGTTCTCTCTTATCCTTAACTGTTTCCTTAGTGCCTGGCTTTTTGTTTTGTCTTTTTTTTTTTGTGGGTTGTTTGGGTGTATGTTTGTTGATAGTTGTGTTGTTTGTAGACTATAATTGAGTGCTTGAAGCTGTCTTGTACCGGGGAGTTGCCGCCGAACGCTAGGTCTGGCCAGAGCTTCATACATGACCCTAAGGTCTGTTTCTTCCCCCCCCCAACCAAAAAAATAACCTAAAAATGGGGGAAACAACGTTTTTGAGTTGAGTATTTGGCTCCGTAGTTTGTGCTAAGCTGTTATTTTGCTGGGTTTTAATGGTAGGTTGCAGGGGAAACAGAGACTAAGGCGCAAATCAAGCTCCGGTTCAAGACGGCAGCTGGGAAAGATGTTGTGTGTATAAGGTCCTTTCAGTTAACCCAAAAAGCATCCAAGATGGAATATAAAGCCATTGAAAGTGTGCTTCAGACTATTAATCCTAACACTGGCGAGGTATTTCTATGTTGTTTTGCATATCTATGCATTTACTGTCACCAAAACTCCTGTTTAACAAGTAATTCGATCTTATTGCTGCTTATTGGGAACTTTTGAACTTATGTTAGTGCAATGTCCTCTCCCTGTGGCGATTCTATTGAGTAAGGGTCTGATTTTATGTGTTTACCTTGCTCTCCCAATGGTACTTCATGGAAAAGAGTTGGCTTTGGCCATTTCTTACTTTATCGGGTTGGAGGAGGAGAATTGAGAAAGTTGTAAAGACATTGTTGAATTTTGTTTTCTTTGCTCAATGGGAAACTTCCTTTAAGATCTGCAATGATTAATTTGGATGGATAGATATGAAGAGTTCTATGCTTGTATTAGCTGCAAAACTTGAGCATATTGTCTGCAATTGTGGCAGATTTGCTCATGTGGATATGTGCCCCATTTTCACAATTGCTGACATTGTTGATGAATTTATTTTCTGAATGTTTTAGATAACGGTGATTTGTTATTTTGAAATTGGCCTTTTGTTCTTGTATGGTCATGCACTCATGCTAGTTGCTTTCATTCTTTGGATAATCCCAATATAGGTTTCTTTGCTTCTCACTCAAGGGATTGAAAGCTAATGGACATATTATCTGCGTTGAGCTGATTGCATCTTTTTTATTATCCTGTGAAGTGGCTACTTTGAGCGCTGCTGCTTGTGTGAAAATGCTTCCAGAATCAATGAATTGTAGAGGCACACGATACAGAAGGAAGGAAGAGATTATAACCATCTATTATGCTTGTAGATTGTTTACTTGTGTACTTATTGTGTGGTACTATATACATGGTATCCATTATCTTTCTCCATAATTTATTGTTATGATATACCAATTCATGTTTGTTATCATCAAATCCCAACTCGACTAATGGTCTAACCCATAGTTGCTTGGAATGTGGTACGCTCCGGTATGCGGGATGGATTCAGGTAAGTGATTCGCTGCATAATAGAGAATTCGGTACGCGAAGGTTGTTATTAGTACATCTAGTCCTGCAATTCAAAATTTCACGTATCATAGAGACTTTTTTTTTGGGTGGTTAAGTAATCAAGAGGTATTTTAAATGGACACAAAGGGCATGTCACCCATGTACAAAAGGGGAACATTATGTCTTAAGCTTTCTTCTATAATGAAATTGATAAAAGCCAAAAAATTTAAATTTTCATTACCACTGAGCCCGACATTCCAACTATACAACAACCTCAAAAAATAGAGTTTAAAATCTTGAAATGATAGGACTTTGTCTTCGAAAGTACGACGATTTCTCTCCTTCCAAGTAACCCACCAATAGCCAAAGGAACCATGTTCCAAACTTCAGGGACCCAACTCTTCTTCATCCTTCTCCTCCAAGCCACTACCGCATGTCTCACACTAGAAGGTTGAACCCAACTAATCCCCATAAAAAAGAGAGAGAGAGAGATGAATCCCAAGGTGAAGAAAACCCACCGACGATGTACAAGGAGTCCAAACACATGGAGCATCTACGTGGACCTCTAAAATTTCTTTTGTTCAGCATGTCATCCGTAGGAATTTTGCCTACGGTGGCTACCCAAGCAAAGAAATATACCTTTATGGGAGTTTTAGATTTCCAAATGGACTTGGCAGCAAAATCACAACCATCCAAGGTTTCAAATTGTGTGGAACAAAAAGTCTTTACGCTAAAGGATCCTTTAGAGTTTAGTGGCCTCACAATCTCATCCTTGCCTTGGGATACAACCTCTTTGCCAGCAAGTACGGCTAACAAATTATAAATATTGTCATATTTTCAATCATTAAGACTCCTCACGAAAGTCAAATTCCAATGGCTAATGTCACCATCCCAAGAAACTTCTTGAACTATGGCACATTTCAAACGAGTCATCCTAAAAAGATCAGGAAAAAGAGTCTTTAAAGGTCGATCCCACACCAAACATCGTGGCAACATAACACTCTTGAGCTATTCTTCACCTCAAAATGCACTAAAGGTTTGAAACGCTCCAGACCTGTTAAGATAGATTTCCGACAACCAATACAGTGAGAATAAGAACTCTTCTTACTTCACCAACCCAACTCATCGATCCCATATTTTGCCTTGATCACACTTTTCCACATAGCATCATTCTCCTTTGCAAACCTATACAACCATTTGCTCTTCAAAGCTTCGTTCATAACATGAACAGGTCTTATGCCAAGTCCTCCCTCTTGTTAGGACGACATTCTTCGTTCCAATTGACCCAATGGAGGCCGCTACCATTCTCATTGGAATTCCAAAGAAAATCTCTTATGATTTTCTCTAACCGACTAGTAATGCTAGCTGGGATGGTGAATAAAGACATGAAGTAGATAGGCAAACTACACAAAGTGCTTTTCAAGAGGGTCAATCTACCCCCTCGAGGCAAAAGCCTAGACTTCGAGTCTGCCAATCTCTTATGGAACCTTTTAACCATGGGGTCCCAAACAGCTATGCTCTTATAAGGAGCACCAAGAGGAAGACCGAAGTAAGAAGAAGGCAGATACTCAACTCCACACACAAAGAAACGGGCCAAAACATGAACATTAGGCACCTCGCCAACGGGAATGAGTGCACTTTTGGAGAGATTGACCCTTAGTCTAGACATAGCTTCAAAAAGTAGAAGAATGTACCTTAAGTAACCTAAATTACTCTCGTCCAACTTGCAAAAAAACAAGGGTATCGTCGGCAAAGCGGAAATGGGATATCAACAAACCCGCAGAATGAGGGTTGCTAATATGAAAGCCATTCAAGAAACCTTCCTCACCTGCGTTAATCACCAACTTTCTGAGAGTCTCCATAACCAAAAGGAACAATAAAGGTGACAAATGGTCACCTTGCCTTAGACCTCTTGAGCTTGAGAAAAAACTAGATGCTTCACCATTAATCAGGATAAAGAAGCGCACAGTGAAAATACAAAAAGAGATCCATTTCATCCAGTTTTTAGGAAAGACCGTTTTCGCAAGAATGGCTAAAAGGAAACTCCAAGAGACATGATCATAGGCTTCCTCAATGTCAAGCTTACAGTGGATACTCAAAATCCCAGATCTCATATAAGAATCAATGCACTCATTAGCAGTCAAAGTAGCATCCAGCATCCAAAATTTGACGGCCCGGAACAAAAGCATGCTCCAAGGGACCCACGACTTTTCCAATAACTTTTCTCAATCTTGAAGCGAGGCAAGAATCTTATATACACTCCCTACCAAACTAATGGGCCTAATGTACCTTCCAAAGGAGGATCAATGAGATTGCAAGAATCAATAAAACTGGAGAAGTCTTTCATGGCTCAAGACGATCGACCACCTGATCTAAAGGAAACCTAATGACATTAAAATCCCTACCCAAAGACCACGGAATGTCTCAAGAAGACATAAACAACGACAACTCCTCAAATAAAGCCAGTCGCATATAGTCGTCATTAGGCCCATATACCCCAATCAGACCCTACTGAAAATTGTCCTCTAAAGACTTAAACTTACAAAAACACAGAAAATGACCCAATGCGAGAGTCACTAAGCTCCAAGACTTAAGGATTCCAAATGACAATAATGCCTCCTAAGCGACCCACTGAAGGTAAGTACAACCAAGGATTCAAAATGCGGTTTCGGTTGCGATTTCGGTTTCGGTTGCGATACGGCAAAATTGCTCTAATACGGCAATCGCGTTCCATATTGCTTCTATCGCTGCATGAAAACGCGGATCGCCCAACTCCAAAATCTTTCCAACGCGGCCGTTTCGTCGCGGTTCGACCACATTTTGAATCCATACAGCCACTCAGTCGGATAATGACCCCATAGACTAATCACTATCGGACGACTAACAATCTCCAACTTGTATTCTTGGAGAATGGCAACATCGCAAGCAAAAGTACGCAACACCCACTTGACGTCACCTCGCTTATTTGGACAATTGAGCCCGCTGACATTCCAAGCAAGCATATTAACGATTGACACCATCCGAAAACAACCTACCCCTTACAACTACTTCCCCCCTCTCTCTTCAACCAACTGATCGCCTTTCATTCGATTTGCTTCCAGTGAGGCAAGAAAAGAGAGCAACTCCATTTCTCTATCTTCAATGGCCTGACCCATCTTCTTACAAAAAAAGATCATTCTCTCCAAGACCCACCCAGAACCTTCACTAACATTCCCTGAATAAATAGAACCAGGCAAAGAAGCAGCATTGAAACCTTGAGTGTGGGCTTGATCCAGAGCTTCCTCAAACAAAGAGGGCCCTCCCGCCTCCTGCACAATAGGAGAGCCCGACCCAGCATCAACAACGAGTTTAGTCTTTCCAAGCTTCTTCCTGTACGAGTAAACTAGCACACTCGTAGCTGCTGAACGAGCTGTAGGGTGCAGCTCCTCCTCCACCACATTCAGAGGTGATTATGGGATCTTTGAGGCACATGGAGAGCTACCGTGCGAGCTGCACTCGCAATCAGAGGAGGGATAGTTCTCCAAAAGATCTCTCAACACTTGAAATTGATTAACACCGGGAGAAAAAGCCTCCAAAAACTCCTTAGAACCACTCTTCTTGCAAGGCGACACTGACATCATTAACATTGTCGTTAAATGAGACCTTCTGCCTTCACACATTACCACTGCCATTATGTTCATCACCAATCACACCTGCACAAACATCCCATGAACCACAATCCCTACACTTCCACCCCATCAAAGGTGAATCAGGGGAGCCACCCAGATGACCTCGGACAACATTAGCAAAAGACCTATCTTTGCTCATCGGAAACTTGGATGCAATAGAAGCATTTCTTGGAGGAGGAGATGACTTCTTATGACCCTCAATCAAAGTCTCCTTAAGAATCTTTGTCACCCCAAACCAGCCCTCCGACTTAGCACTCTCAGGAAAGATCACTGTTCTAACCTGCCCACTATTACCCAAAAGAGAGAGGACAATGAATCTTCCTTTGCTATTCTTTCTCAATTGAAGCAAAAGACACCTATGACCCCACTTAAAAGTTTTCAACCACAATGTTTCTCCCTTTAAGAGACAGAAGCAAACCATCTGTACTACCACCCATCGAAATTCTTGGAAGCTCAACCGGATAAAAGGCCTTTTCCTTCTACTGGACTCAGCAACTTTAAAAGGAAAAAGGCGTCCAACACCCCCAGTCCCTTCCAGGAACTTTCCTTCCACCCTCATAAAGGCATACATGACAGAGAGATGGGGCAATGCAAAGTAGCTGCAGGAAGAAAATCCACAGACAAAATCAAGAAAACCCACTGATACCAAACAATACCCAGGCAAGGAGAAAATGAGGAAAAATACTCAAAAAAACCATTGGCCCGTGGCTGGCTGGAGATAACAGCACCACTAACAAAGGAAACGGCTGAATCCGCNNCTAACAAAGAAGTTTGGGGAAATTCCAGTGAGATTCCGGTGGTTGGAAAAGTTGTCGGCGACCGCAAAGCCCCATAACACTCGACGGTGGTGACAGAAACTGCCGGTTAACCTAAATCCGGCAGAAAACGGGATAAGAGTTCTCTCTCTTCCCTCCCCCCCAACGTAGGGCAACATTTTCACATTAATCCTGATATCCCTCTCTCTCTCTCTCTCTCTCTCCCCCCTTCTTCTTCTTGTTTTGCTCTGTCAAAAACTTGCTCATTCATGGCAACCTCAAAAATCCTTCCATTTTCTTCAAAAATTGGCCTATGAATCACGGAAATATGCAATAACATGGTGGTGGGAGATGGGTTCGCTGAATTCGGTATATTTACGGAATTGATATGCTAAAGGATCGCATTCTGGTTCGCGCGAATCGGTTCGCTGTATGCTGGGAGGTTGAGAGAATTCGGTAACTAGGGTCTGACTTTCTCCATAATTTATAAGTTTTGTATTACATGGTGATTTCTTCCCCTAAGTCTTGTATGAGCTGGTTGTGCTCTTGACTTGTGCTCTGATAAGAGTAGGGTACGTTTCATTGGATTCAAGATAGATAATCAGCCAAGCTTTATTTACTAGTGCTACTATTTTTCTCTTTTCGAAGCTCCCCTATATTCTGGTTGGCTGTTATGGCCTATACGTGAAGTTTTTGATTCATTATGCTTTAAGATTCTTGTACAATCGCATGTATTTTGATTGATATTTGGCCTTTGTGTTTTCTTTGCTAGCTTGTTCCCAGCATTTTGTGTTGGTAGGAACGTCTAACTATCCAGGCAGTCTGTGGCAGTGGGATGTCAAAATTTAATCTTTGGTGAAATGCCTTTCGATGCTTCTTTTGGGATTGAGAGGCAGGAATTTATTTGTTTATTTACCCGGAGCTGATTTTATACGTTTGTAATTGGTAGCATGATCGTTATCTAGTAAATTGATGTGCTGTTATGCATAGTGATAAGCATATGATGGTCATTTATCTGAGATTTGTTCTTTCCTGTGTGGACCTTGTATTTTTTGATGAAGTTCCTTGCACACTCACGCTTCTTTTCTTTCTTTTCTTCTTCCTCCCTTTTTTTGGGGGTGGGTGGGTGGGTATGCTTTTGTGAACACTATCAACATGGGTCTTACCTTTTTGGGATCTTGGGAGATCCAACTTGAGGGTGCCTTGCCTCTCTAAGCGTTGAGACGTCCTCTTGTTGTCTGCGGAATTTATTCGTATGTGTCTAGTTGAATACTGCAAAATTTAACGAGTCCAGCTGTTTTCCCCTCTTCTATATTCTTCTTTCTCTTGTTGAAAGTTTGTCTAAGCTATCAATGTGCTAATATGAACCAAGGATTCAAATTGCAGTTGCAGTCATGACACGGAAAAATTACCTCTAATGCAGCAAACACATTGCATATCGAAATAGTCACGGGCGAAAATGTGGTTCACTCAACTTCAAAACCTTTCCGATGTGATTGCTTCTTCGCGGATCCACCACATTTTTACTCCATGATATGAGCTCGAAATCACTGCACTAATATGTGCATCTAAAGCTATCGTAGGTGATGTCATGTTTCTATGTCAAGATATGGTGAACTGGCTGTTGCTAGGTCCTTCCATGCTAAAGAAGAAATTTGATGATCTTTGTTCTTTCCTTTTGAGGGGGGGGGGTTGCTTACATGGACACCACCACTCCCCAATTGGGGGTCTTGCTTCTGTGAGATCCTAGGAAATTTAGCTCTAGGATGCATTAGCTCTCCAAGCTTAGGGATATCTTCTTGTTGTCTTGGGGATTTGTTTGTATGTGTCCGGTTGAAAATCATAATTTAACAGTTGTTTTCCCTTTCCTGTATTTCTCGTCTTGCAGAAAGTTTGTCTCAGCTATAGATGTGCTGATATGGACCGAGAAATCCCTGCATTAATGGGTGTATCTAAAGCTATCCTAGAAAATGTCATATTTGTGCACCAAGACGAGGCAAACTGGCCATTGCAAGATCCTTCCACATTAAAGAAGAAATTCGATGATATCTTTTCTGCGACCCGGTAAGGGTAAACTGTTAGATCACTTGTTGTATGCTATTATTATGTTACATGTTGTAGAACATAATGATTGTTTGCTTTGATCCTCTTTAGAATTAGGAGATGAATGTGCTTCAGACGTGGTCAGCAAGAAAAGGAAATAAGGAATTTGTGACTTGTAATATAAATTTACCAGTTTTATGAAATAATTGTATCTTGTATGTTACTTTTGGATCTCATTTTAAGGTAGGGTAGTTGATCTTGAGATCTTAGCTTATTTATTGACTCACACGTCCCTCCTTGAAGCCTGTAAGGTCATTAGATTATTAGGAGGTTATCTACAAAGGTAGTGTTTGAGCCATATTAGGATTTCAGATTAGTTTCCTTGAGTTTCTAAACTATAGACAACCCTCTATTGTTTTTTATTCTCATATTTGAGTGCAAAATAAAATTGACTGTTAAGTTTTGGTGTGATGCTTTAGCAATTTGGTATTATAGCAGATTTTGTGCCATAAAAGCCATTTGTTAGGACTAATTGTTAATTGTGATTTCTAATTACCCTCATTAATGGTTGCGTAACGGTCGCTGTTGTAGCGTTCATCGCATAGTTTAAAAAAAGTGTGAAACAGACTTGAGGTGCAAAGGGTCCTGAAGCGAAGGCGCAGTGGCGCGCGACCATTGATGCGTGGTGCACTTTTATACAAAAATGCTTAAAATTTATTCGAAAGATATATTTTGCCCAAATAAGTTGCATAGTTGCATCAAAATCGGAATTACATATCAATATGAACCGTGACAATGCCAAAATCATTGCAACATAGTTTAGAATACGATAAAACAATACCTTAAGTTAGGTGAACGCAGAACCAAATGCTAGTAAGTAATAAGTGACAAACTGGAAATTTGTGAAGGTTTGATTGCCAACATACCACAAACGAATGCTAATACTTTATTCTCATACTTTTTAATGGATACAATACTAATCACCCGTTGACATTACATTGCCCAAAAAAGTGCAAACACACACATCTTTGCGATAAATACACAGAGAGAGAAGGCCGCTGAACAGAAAGTAACTCACACACAGTTTTACAGTAAACACACG
>NCQV01113665.1:1252-13272 GCA_002740545.1 Lophocereus schottii | reverse complement strand
CAAAATTAAGGATTTAAGTCACCTCAAAATTAGGTGACCATAACCAGATTTCACGGGTCAGTTGCAAACGTCCCAGGCAGCAAGGTGTGTTTAATTGTCCAGGCTTGTTTCTAATGCTTGGGAATAGCCTAAAGATTCTGGAAGAGAGGGATGACCACCAGACCTCCATCCCAAGGTCTTTTCCAAAATGGACCTTAGGAGTGGCGACCACTAAATTAGGATGAAAGCAGGAGATAAATGGAAGATTGCTTTTAAGAACAAGTATGGGTTGTATAAATGGTTTGTGATGCCTTTTGGTCTGTCTAATGCTCCTAATACCTTCATGAGGCTCATGAATGAGGCCTTAAGACCATTCATTGGGAAATTTATGGTAGTACTTTGATGGTATCTTAGTGTATAGTCTTGGTGAGACATCTCATGAAAAACATCTTCTCAACTGTTCCAAGTGTTGAGGCAATAGAAATTATATGCCAAGTTGGAGAAGTGTGAAGTATTCACTCCTCAAGTTGTCATTCTTGGTTATGTTGTGTCTGGTGAGGGAATTCAAGTTAATGAATCTAAGTTTGATGCAATCAAGAGCTAGCCTACTCCTACCTCCATCACGGAAAGTTTGAAGCTTTAATGGGCTGGCCTCTTTCTATCACTAATTCATCAAAAACTTCAGTTTCATTATGGTACCCTTAACGAAATGTATAAAGAAAGGAAGCTTTGAGCAGACAAAGGCCGCCCAAAGGGCCTTTGAAACGATCAAGGATAAGCTATGTTTGACTCCGGTCTTGACTCTTTCCAACTTCGATCTCCTTTTTGAAGTTGAGTATGATGCTAGTGGCATTAGAGTTGGAGCGATTCTTACTCAAGCTAAGTTCCCACTGGCCTTCTTTAGTGACAAGTCGAATGGTTCAAGACTCAACTACTCCACTTATGACAAGAAATCCTATGCCATTGTTAGAGCCTTGGAATATTGGAGTTATTACCTCAAGTCTAAGCCTTTTGTGCTCCATTCAGATCACAAGACATTGTCTTACATCAATAGTTAACACAAGTTGAACACAAGAAATGCGAAGTGGGTTGAATTCCTTCAATCTTTCACCTTGTTTTGCAAGCATAATATTGGGAAAGAGAATGTTATGGTTGACACATTGTCAAGGAGGTATGCTTTCCTCTTGGTACTTGAGGCCAAGGTCCTTGGATTGCATTCCATCAAAGCCATATACCAAGAGGATGAAGACTTCAAGGAAGTGGTGGAGGATCCCTCTACCTTTGGCTCTTTCACTCTACAAAATGGTTTCCTCTTCAAAGAAAACAAGCTTTACATTCCCAAGAGTCCTCTAAGGGACTTGATTATCAAGGAGGCTCATGGAGGAGCCTTAGAAGGTCACTTTGGCATTAACAAAACCCTTGAGATACTTAATAAGCATTTTTATTGGCCTAAGATAGGAGGGGATGTTCATAACGTGATCAAGATACAACATTTGTCACACGACTAAGAGTCATTTCCATCAAAGCCTCTGCACTCCTCTTCCGGTTCCTAAAAAGCCTTGGGATAACATTAGTATGGACTTCACTGTGGCCTTCACAAGGACATCAAGGAGAAGAAATGCTATCATAGTGGTAGTGGATCGGTGCTCCAGGATGGCTCACCTGATCGTTCGCCAAAAAAGTGATTATACTACCTACATTATGGACCTCTTCTTCAAGAAATTGTGAGGATCCATGGTATTCTAAGAACCATTGTCTCGGATAGGGGTACCAAAGTTTTATCTCACTTTTGGAGATCCCTATGGAGACTAGTGCGAATTAAGTTGCTCTTTAGCACTACTTGACACCCTCAAACCGATGGATAAACAGAGGTGACAAATAGAACTCTCACAACCTTACTAAAGGGGATGGTGAGAAAGAGTTTAAGGGATTGGGATATAAACCTTGCTCATGCTGAATTTGCTTACAATCAGGCTCCTTCTAATGCTACCTCTCATTCTCCCTTTGAGGTGTGTTATAGCCTTAACCCTCTTACTCCCATTGATCTTATCCCCATTCATCAAGAATCAAAGGTGTTTTGTGAGGTCAAACCAAGAGCTAAGGAAATGAACAGGCTACATGAGCAAGTAAGGTCACAAATTGAGAAAGTGAATAAGCAATAGACGCTTAAAGCCAACAAGAATTGGAATCATCTTGAGTTCAAGCCGGGAGATCTTGTATGGTTGTATTTGAGGAAAGAAAGGCTCCCTTCAAAAAGAAAGAACAAGCTTTGGCTAAATGAAATGGTCTATACAAGGTGGTATAAAAGATGAGAGAGAATGCCTTCAAAATAGAGCTTCTATGAGACATGCAAATATCTGCCATCTTTAATACTAGGCATCTCACTCCGTTCCTTGAAGATGATGAAAAATACAATAAATATTGAGGGTAAATCCTCTTCAAGGGGGAGAGGTTGATGCAAAGCAAACACCAAGATTGGACTTAATTTCCCAAGCAGGGGTACTGAACCAAGTAGACTCAATGTTGACTTTCGATCAAGGATTTGGTCCTCTTATGTCAATGTTAACTTAGGACCCTTGAGGAGGTCCAAATAAGCTTAGGAAAGGTGATTAGGCAATTAGTAGCTCAAAATAAGGAACTCAGCTACTTTATCCTCTAAGATCATTTCATTAGCTCTTTTTTATTTTCTAGGCAAAACACTTCTTCTTACTTCTAGCTTAGTTTTGGAAAGGCAACGAGCTTTAATTTGGGCAGATTATATGTATGGATAGCCCTATATGCCTAGTTTTCATCAAGCTATATAATGTCTTTGCAGGGTCTAGAGTTCTATATTTTTTTTTATTAAAGCATTAATTGGACTAGCATATAGATGAAATAAGTGCTAATATTTCTTGGACAACTGATCGACTGTCCTATAAGCCACCTACAGGAAAATCTCCCCAGGACGCATTCAATTGAAGTAGTATATGACTCATCCAGTCTAGCACTAATGCAGCTAATTCTATCTCGACTTATATTCTAGATGTCCCCTTTAAAATTACACCGCTAGTTAAGATTTCATTAGTTAATTTCTTTGTAATCCTATTAGCTAGTGTAGGGCTTAGGGAAGGGGGTATTCTCCTATGTATTTGCTTGATCCTTGTACTATTTCTCAGACTTGGATTAATGACATGAAAGCTTCACGCTTATTATTTTCTCAAAATCTCAAATTTCTTTATCTCTCTAAGGCGGGTGGTGAAGTTGAGTTATCCCATTAATTTAATCCTTGGTGCCTTGGATTTCGAGAATTATAGGGTGGGTTGATTTATATCTTTTGTTCAATTGTTCTCGAGTTGAATCAATCACTAGAAGATTTAAGGTTTTCTCTCTCTTGGGTTGTCTCGGCGGATGTTGATCTTCATCAACAGTTAGGGCTCATCACTTGGTCAACAGATTTCACCATGGTTCACATGTAAACCTGACCATATTTATAGCAAAAATTTGGAAATTTTTCATACTTGAATAACACCTACTTTGCCCTTGCATCACTAGAGGATGTCATGGCACCTCTAGGTGAAGTTTTTGGTCTACAGCACTATATATCGACTCTATCCAAGAATATCATCCCCATAATCCACTAAACCCCCTAGATGTTTTACCAAAGCTAAACTATTGAAGTTGTCAAATATTACCAAAAGAAATATTATAAGCTCTTACCCAAAAATTCACATGGGTAAATTTAATCTCTAAGGGCATCGTATTGTCCTCAATCTCAGTTAATAACACAAGTTGTTTGTCAAAAACTCAATGGCCTCCTTGCATAATGTTGAATAGTTTTCAAAACACTTTTAAAATACCATAAGCACACAATTATCAATCATAGCACCTGAGAGTCCATCATTGTTTGGTACTAAATTGTTGCATTTTTCATGCCTCTCTCACCTAATTNNAGCTCGCAAAATAATATAATTGTAGGATTTTTTACGTGTTTTATTTAACTTTTATAGGTAATAAGCTCAATCAAGCAAGTGTCGCGAAAGTTGCCGAGGAAGAGCAAGGAAGTGAACAAGAAAGTGCCAGGTGCCTGTTGTCTAGGCAACGGCCATCATGGCCACCCTACAGAGGAGGCCACATTCCAGGGGGTGGCGGTGACCATCCATAGTAGTGACAACAACCTGTCGCAACCCCACGCCGCTTTTGTGCCCATTGTCGATTTAACCAATATAAAATGAGGGCTTCTTGGTTGATTTCGAAGAGGCTTTTGGGAGGTTTTTAGGGCTAGGTTTTAGTTTAGCCACTAAAACCCATGAAGGGGAGAGAAAATTAGGTGGATGAGTGTACATTATATAAAAGATTGTGGATTTCATTATGGAAGGCTAAGTTTCTCTTCTCTCTCTCTTTAATTTCATGCTTCTTGTTTTGTTTGCTACTTTATTGATTCTTTGCTTTGATTTTTTATTATGTCTAGTTGTTATTAAAGTTGTGATCTTTGACTGTAATTAGCACTTAAGATGGCTAGTTGATCTTGTTTAAACTTTAGCCTACCTTGTTTATGTTTGGATTTGAGATTTTCTCTCATAACCACCAAGTGTTTGATGAAATGCTTTGGAGAGTTTTCATCTGTGTTTTGGGGCAATTTACTTATATTGAAAGGTGAGGTCGATTGTTTAGTGTGTTAAGAAGGATAGTTAGCGTTTGGATATGAAAATATTCCAAACTCTACCTAGATCTAAGGCTGCTACTCTTATAGTTTAATTCGGGTAACCCCATGAAAATAGGTGGTTAGAGCAATTAAACTAGCCTTTGATCCTTGAAAGAGGACTTAGGTGAGTTTTTATGGTGCAATCGATCATCTTTGAATGCTAGCATAACTTGGGAAGGCGAGGATTTGACTTGATTAGTTAGTTAATCTTAGATTTAATAATAATCAAGGTCCTTTCTATTGCCTTAGTAGTTTAGTTCCTTTTCCTTTCATTCCTTTTCATTTAGCCTAAATTGAAACACTTAAGCTGAACTCCAATACTTGAAACCCAGCTCCTAACGGACGACGCCCTATGTACTCGGCGATAAACATGGTACTTGATGTTATAAGTTTAAAACTTCAATTTTCCTATCAAGTTTTTGGTGTTATTGCTGGGGTGCTGGCGCTTTTCAATACTGGAGTTTACTAGAGCATGCGAGGCTAGGTCATTTAAAAAATCCAAACAAATTTGTAAATAAAAATTTTGAAAAAATAATCAACATGGCTATTTTTCCATTGACCTCTATTTGAGCATGAACCTTTTTAACAATATTTGTCTAGATTAAATGATTGTCGTGCTCAATATGTGCATTTTACGTATGAAAAATAGGAAATAGCAATGTTGTGCATGAGCGGATAACACATAAGATTCAAGCCACCCTTGAGTACATGTGTTATGGTGGTATGTGCTCTTTAAATGTTGATGATATGTGAGATTTGTTTGAGTCTTTAGCTTGGTATCAATGGCAACGTGAGAGTGCTAGTGAGTCTTTTGAGCTAACTTTCCTATGGTTTGCACAATCAATCTCCATGTGTAGATCAACTTATGGATCCATATCATCACTATTCTTCTTACCCTCATGTTGTGTACTCTTATGGCCAATCTTTTGACCATAATGTAAATTCTTATCACTACCATGATCTTTCTCATGAATGCTATGTGAAACTTAATGCTGTAATAGAGACAATGAATAACAACACGGTGGTTTGTAAGTGAGATAAGGGAGTGTGGCAGATTGCATGAGACTAACCCTAGTTGATCTTCCCCTACACTTGATGTTAGTCTCTATGATGATTATGAGTCTTCTCTTCCCCTAGAGCCCAATTTTATGGTGCATATATCTTTGACTGGCCTAGAGGAAGTGATTGACTCTCCCTTGATTTCTATACCATTTACCGCTATATCCTTGTCTAGCACACCCGAAGACACTACCATTGGTGACTTAACCTTACTTGCTTCTCCCCTCTATTTAGCTCAATGCACGGGGTTAGAGATGGGTTAATCTTCTAAAGGTGATGCTAGTTTTCTTAAGGATGATCTGCTTGATTGGTCAAAAGAACCTTGCCTTGATTAAGCCATTTCTTGCGGAAGCTCCCTTTTAGGAGTCATATGGTGATGGTGTAGTGGTTGGTGCTTCTTCTAGCATTGAGCATATAGACCCCATTTGCACCAAGTTATTTGATATAGGCCCCATTTCATTCGTGTCTTCAGAGACGATGAGAACTGGCTGATGCTCCTCGAGCCTTCCATAGCACTATCTTAGAGAGGCATAGTTCGGTTACAATCAATACCCAACCTAGTATAATCATTCTAACTCTTCTCCCTTAATTTTATTTTCTTTCGCTTTCTATTTGTTTAGTTGTGGATATTAGGTTGTGTTATTATTGGTGATCAATATTGAGGTGACACTTGGGATGTTATGAACCCAATTGATGGCTATAATCACCTTTGTGTGTCTTTTGTGTATAGCTGTGTTTTGTTATTAGTGGCTTTGTTGAATTTGTATATATTCATTGTTGGTGGTGTCGGTTTTGTATATGTGTGTATTCGTGTTGTTAATTGGGTGAGGTTATCTTTTTGAGTGAGTGTGTTAGCTTGTGTATATGTATATTTGTTGAGTATTCTTGTGCATTTTGTTTTGTTTTGTTTTGTTTTGTGTTTATTGTGTTTTGTGGTTGGTGGTTGGTGGTGACTCCTCGGCTCCCAATGAGGATGTCGTGATATTTAGGTGTGGGGATGGTAGTGGGGTGGGGAATTCATATAATCTTTTGTATATATTTTTGTGAAAAATTTTCAATTTTTGTATATTTTTTCTTCTTGGTTTGAGGGGACCTTTGTGCCTTTGTGATTGGCTTTTGACCTATAATAGCTTGGTTGCTAGCTTGTATATAGGTCAAATTTGCATGATGAAACACTTGTCTACAATATAGTTTCCGATTTTTCATAATATCCCAATTTCACATGTGTAGTTTTGTGCCCACCTTGTACACCTGACCATTGACTTTTGGTGTTAGTTGTTGAAATTTGGTTTGGGGATATTGTACTTGGTTAATTGACTTCCGGCTTTGTCACCAAAATGAGAAATAGCCAAAAAAAAAAGGTGAGAAAAGCAAGAGTGTAAAAGTAAGCTTAACTCTGGTAGCTCTATTTGGGCTTAAATAGGTGCTTTACACATCCAAATAAAACCCTTAATTCAGGAAGAAGTCCAAATACATACTAAGTTGATCTTTCAGGAGTTCAAGACCTAATAAGCCAAAAACTACCCATCCGGGCGAATGAGCATAAGGAGAAAAATGAAAAAAAAAGAAAAGAAAAAAAAAAGAGAACAAAAATAAGACCTAATAAAAGGGAGTTATATGCCAAGTGGAGACTACCTTTTGCTAGATTTCAGCTTAGCATTAAGAGTCAATACACTTGGCATGGAGCACCAAGGTGTACAAATTGTGTCATTGTGTTGTGTCGGGTGAAAATGGGAGTCAGGTTGCATTTATAGCCTATGTGATTCTTAAATGCATGTTTTGCTTATATATGGCTGAGTAGCTAAGTCGTTCAAGTGATAGAGTCGATTTAGAAGTGTACATCTTTTCCTCTTTGCCTTCTATATATATTTTGCTTTTGAAAAAAAATCCAAAAATATTTGAAAGATTTTGTTGGTATATCATCTGCAAACCCTCATAAGACCTCACTCGTCCACTTGAGAGCAACAAGGGGTCTAAAGGGCTTATTGCATACGCTAAATGCAACCGTGATTCCTACAAAAGTTAGTTAGGTTTTTAGATTAGTTTTTCTTTTGTTTTTCTCGAGGACGAGCAAAAGATAGGTGTGGGGATATTGTTCAGCACTGAATTGTTGCATTTTTCATGCATCTCTCACCAAATTTTAGCTCACAAAATAATATAATTTTAGAATTTTCACTTGTTTTATCTAACTTTTGCCGGTAACAAGTTCAATTGAGCAAGTGCTGCAAAAGGGCCGAGGAGGAGCAAGGAAGTGAGCAAGAGGATGAAGGACCCAAGAAAGAAAGGCAACGACGGGTGCCTATCGCCTAGGCAATGATCGTCATGGCCACCCTACAGTGGAGGTCACCTTCTTTAGAAATCCTCTCTACTAACTTCATAGCATTATCCCTAGTAAGATTCTACCACTTAACTTAGGCTCCTTAACACTCTTCCTCTTCCACTTTGAACATTTGAGCTCCACATCCAACACTAGCAATCTATGTTAAGTTCCTAAATGCTCACCTGGTATCACCTTATAATCCTTACATAACCTCTTACTATCTGCCGTAATTAGGAAATAATCAATTTGAGTCTTCATGAGACCACTCCTAAAGGTCACCAAGTGGTCCTCCTCGTTCTTAAAAAAGGAGTTTGCCCCTAACAATTCATAGATGACTACAAAGTCCAAAATGGAAACTCCTTCATTGTTTCTCCCCCTATAACCGAAAGCTCGATGAGCCGTATCATATCCGTCTGCTTCAACATCAATATGGCCATTGAAGTCTCCCCCTATAAAAAGTTTCTCACTCTGAGGTATGTCCAGAATGACCATATCCAAATCCTCCCAAAATTGCTTCTTAATACCGTTTAGCAAACCTATTTGAGGTGCACAAATACTAACCACATTTAGGATTTTTGTTCCCACCACTACCTTAATAGCCATATTTCAATCACTCTGACGCCTCACTTCAACAACAAAGTCGACCAACTCCTTATCAACCAAAATACCAACTCCATTCCTTGCCTTACTTGAACCCGAATACCACAACTTATACCCATCAACTTCTCTAACTTTAGCCCCCACCTACTGAGTCTCTTACACACATGCTACGTTAATCCTACATCTACACAAAGATTTAACTAATTCTATCGACTTACCTGTAAGTGACCCAATATTTCAAGACGCAAAGCGGACCTTCTGAAGCCCTGCACCCCTTATGAAACCCAATATTTACATTGCACATGAACATAAAATACAACTATGAGACTGTTTGATCTAAGATTTGACCACATTCTTTGTTTCTAACCTTAAACCTCACAATAACACAATTTATATGCCATGGTCTTACGTGCAAAGGTGTATGACTCTTGAATATTAGCCTATTAGAATTGAATCCAATTGCTCATTACTTACTTAAAAGACTTTATTGATCTTTTTCACTCTCTCACCCCTTTTTAAGGAGAAACTCACATGTTTTTGTGCTCCCTAACCCAAGTAGCTCATGTAGCCAACCTCCATTAGGTTCTTCCCATACCCATTCAGATGGTTCAGGGCCCGACCAACAAACTTTTGCTCGAGCTCCCAACGGAACACATGGTGCATATTCAAGCCAATTAAAGATTTTGAATATAAATAGTGGCTTAAACATAGGTGGCGGAGTCAGCTTTTTATCCTTTTTTATCTTTTTCCCTACTTTTTTCTTCTTTTTTTTTTAAATCGGAAATCAAATTAAGCAATTGTAGAGTTCTAATGCCCAATTTTGATAACCTAATACTAATAGTCAACGATTTAATGTGCAAGGTTCATACAAACATGTCATTATAAGTAAAGATTAGTATAAAGGACATTAGGTCACTTCTTAGAGCAAAGAGTCTCACCTCATGCATGCTACTCATGTTTAACTAATACACAAGGCACTAGGATCAAAATAGTCACGACCATACACTTACAAGAACAAAAGCAATTATTAAATTTTTTTATAGAAACTTTCTATAAAAGCCCTTACCCCCCATGCCTAAACAATTCAATGTACTCATTCGGAGTGAAGAAAATGCAAAGCTAAGAAAGGGGGAAAAAAAGAGAAACATATATACAAAACGAAAAAGATGACCTAAAAAGAAAGAAAAAGGACAAGACTCGAAGACTCAAAAAGAAAATTGGAAAAAGATAAAATAAAATCATATATACATGAGGTAACTCAAAACACAAAACACAAAACATGTAAAAATAAAAGAAAATAAAAAGAAAATAGTGAGAGGAATGATTATACCAGGTCAGGTGTAGAATACATGTAAACTATGCCTCTAATAAAAGAGGCCCTTGGATCATTAGCCACTTCATATCATCTCAAGCTGCTAACTCACATGAAACCCAATAGAGAATGGAGTGACTTATCAAACATGCAAGAATAACTCTCAATAAGATATAAATGTTCGAAACTAGGGACTTTGTGCCAGGAAGAGTACATCCACAACCACAATGCATCACAATTAAGGGCACTTTTTAACTTGTCAAATTATTGAGTCCAATCATGAAACAAACATATGTATCCACAATTAACTAGCAGATTAGTCATCAACCTAGAGATTTTGTCATCATGGATGAGCTCTATAGGCAAGTCAATGGGTCTTAAGTCCTCAAGTCTATTAGTACTGGCGCGCTCATCAATAGTTTCATCCAAATTAAGAACAATAAGCATAAAAGTCTCACACTCTGAAAAGATGGACTCAGAGGTTCCAGCAGATGGTCAATTATGATAGGATCAAAAGAAAAGAGCTCATGTTCGATACAGAAATCATCTAATCTAGACCTGGCAAAACTAACCCTAAACCCAAGAGTCGGACCAAATGACCCAAATTTATACCCAACCAGACATCCAAAATAAGCTCATTGAAAAGCGAATCCTATACCTGAATTAACATGAACAAAATCGTGAGCCACTCGAAATTTCTAACAAAGTTTCTTATTTTTGCATGAAAAGCTTATTGGATAAAAAATCGATTGACACGAAGTCGATCCAAACCGATGTTTACTCAACCTAAATCAAATCGAGCCGAAATGTGCTTGACTGGAGACATAACCACATGCATAACTTAGTCCAACCCGTACCCGAACCTAGTGGCCCATTTGTCGGGCCTATTATAACCCTTCATTTTCATACATCCCACATGAAAAAAGCTCATAGCCTGCACAAAAAATGTCATCATTTAGGTTGAAACTGGTGGGCTGAACTTTAACTACCTTCTTATAAGACTCATGTACAAAAATATCTTCTAACTCATTAAAATAATGATGCCCCCCCTCAGTAGAAATGCTCATATCTAACTCACTCACAAACTCTTCACCCTTCCAAAACTCATAAGAATGGGTAAAAATGGTGGGTGGCTTACGAAAACATTAGAACATCCTCAGTGACATCCCTCGGTGAGCAAGGTTGGGATCGAGATATAGAGAGGACATTCTCGTACTGTGGGTCAGGCAAAGGTATATCATCCTACAAAATGAACCTGTTAAGAAGGGAGGATTCAAAATCATCAAAAAGACTAATTTTACGTTTTCCTAAACTTAAACTAAGGTTAGGCTCATGCAAGTAATCACACCCCCCATTACAAGTGACCAACTGAGCTACATTGACGACTATTGTACCCACCATATCCTCTAAAACTTTAAGTCTACTTTCAACCTTAGAGGTTGATGTGACTAGAATGGACAATAATTGAAATCAAGATCAAAGGAAGCACAATAATCACAACAAATAGGAGCATAATAAGAAATGGAGTGGCATGGTTGGGTTGGTAGGTCCCTAAACTAATCCTATGAGTAAGAATTAGTTCAAAATTTTATGAATCACAAGTAAAGTAACCCAAAGTCCCTCTAACAAGTTCAAATTTATAAGTGTTCCAAACCAATTTATCAAATAATTTCAAAACCTCATTTGGAGTTTTAGAGAATAAACCCTGTAAACTAGCAAGACACATGGACTCAATATTTAATGACCCAAACCCTAACCCATATTTATTTTTTAAATCATATTTATTTATTTAATTAATCATGTTCATTCATTTAATTAAACATGTTTATTGATTTAATCACTCACGGTTATTGGTTTAACCAAATCATATTTATTAATTCAATTACACTCAATTTATATATTTACCGAATTACCTTATGTCATCTAAATTTTCTGCTTTCATTTATTGTATTTAAGCATCCTGGTTGAGGAATATTTCATTTAGATCCCACTTTGCAACTCAAGTTCCATTGATTGAAAATTCAAGCTTTGTTAATTGATTAAATTTCAGGTGAATCGATAGCAGGCCT
>NCQV01113655.1:0-14841 GCA_002740545.1 Lophocereus schottii | reverse complement strand
TATATGTGTGTGTATGTGTGTGTGTGTGCGCGCGCGCGTGTGTGTATATATACATACACACACACACATATGCAGACATGCGCATTGAATGCATTTATATGTGTGTATCTATCTCTCTCTCTGTTTCTCCTTCTCTCTCCTTCTCTCTCTCTCTTCTCTCTCTGCAACAACACAACGACAACACCTTGTTGAGTGGGTGCTATTTTCATGGGATCTGAGGTGATTCAGATGTGGACAACCCTACCTATACTGGTGTGCCTGTCTGTAGAGAGGCTGATTCTAAGAGACTCACAAAATAAGAATTTGTGAAAATATTTTGTAGAACAAGGATTTTGTGAAAATATTTTTATGAGAAACACTGAGGATAAACAGTAGAGATTGAACTAAGAACTACTAGTAAATTAGGTGGAAGTAACTACGTAAATATGAGTACAACATAGCGGAGGAAGGTATTATACCTTAACAAGCAGAGTTAGGTATACAATGTCTTTTTCCAAGATACAAGTGCAATCTGCATACAAACACGACGTACAAGAAAACCACAACTAAACCTACCCTATTATAACCGAGAATAATTTCTTGTCTTATACTTTTAACTACAATAAATGAATTCTTGAAACAATATTTATCATAAGCGTTAGATATTTAAACTTGATTTGTAAGGGGTTTTCATTAATATTGAGAAGTTGTTCTGATGTTTTTTGATAATATTGAGATGGAATTAATATTTCCTTAATATAGTTTTTGTCTGTACCACTGTCAAGGAGTGCTAATATTCTTAACTCAAAAGCATCTTGAATTTTTATATTAATATACCAATTTTTAAAATTATATGATTGATGATTGATAAAGATTTGTAGTTACAATTTGATTTTCTTTGATTTATACTTTGAGGAATATATAAGCATTTTGATTGAGCAAGAGTAACTTTGAATATTTTCTTTTGAATTTTAGGATTATCTGCTCCTAATTTTTTCTTTTTATTGGCCATATGCCTTGTTTTACTATATTTAGTACGCATCATTGTGCTAGATATTTTCATTTTGAATTGGTCTTTTCGGGTTCTAAAATAGTTGTTTTAAAATTTTTGTTTACAATGAATGGAGTTTTTATTTTTGGAATTTTTTTGAAATTATTTGGATAATTCAGATAAGATTTGATTTATCTGAAAGTTAGATTTTGGATCTAAATTCTTAGGGTGATTGTTACAAGCTGATTCATAAACACAAAGTGTTTATTTTGGTGATGAGAAATTTTCTAATTTATTAGGACCTTGGAAAATTTTCCAAAAATAATTCATTTTCTTTTTTTATGGTTTCGTAAATTTTCTGGGGGAATTGAAGGAGCTTCTTTAGTGGGTATGCTAAAAGGATTGAATAAAGGTGGAGATTTAGTCTAAGGAATTTTGTTAACTTTGGTCGATTCTAATGAATAACTGTTAGAATTTTCTCCTAATTGGGTTTTATTGAAATTATCTTAAGTAGTTTGAATAAGATTTGAATTATCTGAAATGCTAGATTCAAAATTTGAGCTTTCAGGTTGACTACTACAGGATGGTTTATCTGTGCAGAGTCTTTCTTTTGAAATAGAATTTTCAAAGGTATTTTGATCCTTTTGTTTGGAATGGAAGATGAAGGATGAATGGAAACAGTTGTTCCTTTGATTAGAAGATTATGCCAAAATTTTCATTTAGTGGCACACAAGTATTTATTATAATTAGGAATAGAAATTTGATGGTTTGAAAGAAAGTCATTTAGCCAATCAGAGAAAGATATATTTTCTTTGATTTTAGATAATTGAGTATAATAAATAGTTTTGAATACATTTCTTTAGAAAAATAAGAAGAAAACCAGTCTAGGTAATACTGATTATAATCTTGATAGAATTCTTTATTAAGGTAAATTCTATCAACTTCAAAAGTTTGATTTGTAAAAGAGATTGATTTAGGAAATTCATTTTGCTTAAAATAGTTTCTATTTGAATCTAAACTTTCATTAATCATTACGCTTGAGTATAAAAGAGAGCTATATGATGATGATGTCATGCTAATGTTCTAATGATAAGACGATGATGATGCAGATAAGGATGCCATGGTGCTAAGATGATTAGTCTCAGGACAATTAATTAAACTAAAGAAATTAATTAACACATAATAACACATAAATATGCGCTTATCTCATAAAGAAAACCGTTAGGTACCCAGCCATGCACTGTGAGACTACACCAGGACCGCCTTCACTCCAACCCCTTTACTGCTAGGACCACCAATCACCAGGCTGATTAACGGACTTATTAGGGTGCCATAAGGATTCGCAGAAGGTTAACCAATGCTGCTAACCAACACAACTTCCAAGCCAGATAACCGACTTATCTCCATCTTTACTAAGGATATTTATATATTGTTAAGGGTTAATTGACCTTCTTTAGGCTAATTGATTAGTCTTTCGACTAATCAGAAGGATTTAGCCTGGATGCATGAAGTTAAAACCAAACAAAACTAAAATGAGAGATACTAGACACTTAATTAACACTTAGCTAACTTGGCTAAACACTTTACTAATATTTGGGTAACTTGATTAGACACTTGGCTAACATTTAGTTAACTTGACTAAATACTTGGCTCTAATACTAGTTGGGGAGGGGACTGAGTGCAATTTTTAAATTTAAAATAAATTACAAAATATAATCAATCAATAGTAAAACTTAATTAATTAAAAGCAAAGCTTGATTAACAATTGATTAAAACAATAAGCATAAACAAACTTTACGAATATAAATAGTGAAACAATGGGTGCAAAATTTGAAGATTTATTCAACATAATCTTAGTACATGAATAGTGATTGAAAGTGATTGAAGAAGAAATCCACTTCAAATGAATGTACGCATGGAAAGCATGAATAATAATGGCACAGGGAAGGGATTGAATAGAACTTACTATTGATTGAATATTGTTGATTGATTACAATGAGGTAGAAGTAGAGGATAAGGATAGAGAGTGAGGAAGGGATATGCACAGGGAAAAGATGCAGATAAGTTCTACCTTTTACTTACAACTTTGGAGCCTTTATGTAGGCCCAAAAAGTAAATGTACTACAAGATATTAATTAACATGATAAGATTTCTGACATTTGGATAAGATTATTAAAGCAACTTGAATAGTGATCTTATCTTGAACAGGTATATGCAGATAATTTTGAATGGTTGATGTCTGATAAGCTTGTGAAAATTTGACAACTACTTCTTGATTTTTATTATTGCTGCTTGCATGTCATGTTTGCATATTGAAATTCAAGGGGTTTTGTTGTATAGTGTCCCCTACTGGTTGCAGAGTCTGGAATATTCTTATAATATGCTATACTGGTGTTCTTGAATGCAAGTTGTTGGTAATGGAGTTTGATACTCAATAAAACTATACTGAGATAATTCTTGATGTAGAAGAATTGATGCTTATCGGCTGGATAGATGTGCGCATCAAGAATGACCCGTTGAATGAATTGGATAATACACTGATCAAGGGGCTGCTAAGGCAAGTTTTATCTATTGTATTATGCATTTTTGAATTTCAAGATATTTATATTACAAGAAATTCTTATTAAAAATAGATTGCAAAAGTGTAAAAGAGATTTTATAAAAGGATAATCAAAATCTTGTCTCACAGCAAATTTTTACTCGCTGGCAAGCACTACTTTTAGTTTTCAATTCTTATATTGAATTCATAGACAGAACAATTCCCCTACTGACTTCTTCACTACGGAATTTCTTCAAGCAAAGTAACTTTGCTTCGATTCCTATATTCCATATGTCATCCACATTCAAATCAACCCACATTCAAAATCCAATGAAAGATATTCAAGAATCCCGTCTATTTTACCTTAGAAATCAAGACAATGAACTCTATATTACTCCTTTCCAAGGACTTCGATACAATGAATATGTCATATTTATCCACCATGGTCGATGGCTCTCAAGTTCATGGACTTCCTTTTAATCATATTTAAATATAATTAAGCTCTATAGATCCCTTATACAAAAATTCTATGATCATCCAGTACTCGTCGTGGTACCCATTGGTTACATTCAAACAATTCGTTTTCGTGAGCAATTTATCACATATTATTAGATACCCCTTGACTAGCATATTATCCAATTTATTCAATGAGTTATCTCAGATGCATACCTCTGTCCAGTCAAGGAGCACTGGTCCTTTTGCACTCAACATTCATCTTCATCATCACCTACATCTCCTTTAGACTCAAGCATAGTCGACTATCACACTCAATTTCCACCTACTTGCATTCAAGACCCCCCAGTGCAGCAACACCCCTTGGAATTTTGACATGCAAGCATGCAATAATAAAAATCAAGCAATAGCAGTGCAACATATTGCAAGCATATTGCAGACTCTGCAACGAATAGGGGACATTATATGAAATTTGACACGTAATTCAACACACAAGCACACAATAATAAAAATCAAGAAGTAGCTGTCAAGTTTTAACAAGCTTGTCAGACATCAACCGTTCAAAATTATCTGTGTACAACTATTCAAGATAAGATCAATATTCAAGACACTTTAACAATCTTATACATTTACTGTTAAAATATCAGCAATCTTACCGTATTAATAATATCTTGTACTTTACATTTACTTTTTGGGCCCATATAAAGGCTTCAAAGTTGTACGCAAATTAATGCGCTTGAATTTGTTGATTGGAAACCTGGGATGGAATCCTTGCAAATCTTCACTTCAATTATTTCTCTTTCTAAAATCCTAATCTAATTGATAAACTTGAAGAGAGGAAAAATGGAAAATGGATGGGTTGGTTAAAATGAGGTTGAAAGCGCCCTTTTTATAGTGAAACTTCTGGAAGTCGAATAGCCACACGTAATAATGGAATTAAAACTACCTGAAAATTGAAAAGACACGAGAAAACAAACAACCTCGAGAGGAGGACACAACGGACCCTGGCAATCACCATAGACAATCCCTGGTGGCCACTGGCTCGGCATTTTTCTTTTCTTCTTCCTTCCACAGGCATAACAACTTAGGAGCACACATGGGGAGTCAAATTACACGCATTTAGGGTCAAAATAAGGGCAAAAAGGTCCAAAACCTACAAAACACAGAAAAGACCCATAGCCAAGCATAAAACAAGAATAGGAGTATAGATTATAAGATAAAGTACATAATTCTCCCTAAATATGCAGCAAAATGACCATAAAATGGTATATACTTTAAGCACTTATCAAACTCCCCCATGCTTAAATTGTTGCTTGTCCTCAAACACTAGAAAAACCTATAAGAGAAGATGCATCTCGGACTCGCATACATGACAAAGTCCTTAAAGTAGGCAAGTTACAGCATTTCACAAGCAAGAATAGCAATCAATGGCAACGCTTGATAGGGCGCCACACATTTTAAAATTAGGAGCAGAAGAAGGTTTTCAAAAAAGTACGAGGCCTCAAGATCGATATCAAACTTGATCACCTCCAAAGAACCACAAAGTATATCATGCAAGCACATGGAATTCAATAGAGCCAAATTGACTGGTAGAACCTCAATTTTTGGGAAATGTGAATAACTCCAACTTACGTGTTTGAAATATATCACAGGTTCACTCAAGAATCATTCCAAAGATGCAATCTACCATAAGCTTGATAGGGTTCTCAAATTCTCCACCACTAAAAAATGCAATTTATATAAGACAATTAGTAGGACTTTATATGCATAGTAACGAGGGCGGAAAGGGTTACGGGAAAGAAGTGGACAAATAGATTTAGAACAATGTAGAGCTACTTAGCCAAGTGAATGGGGAGCAACCAACAAACCACCAAGCAACCATGAAGTTTTACCAACACTCCAAACTTCAACAATTCAATGGACATACCCCAAATGAATCAACTAGGAAAAAAGTTAACAAAGAAACAAACTCAAACTATTACATATCCAATGCCAATCACTTAGTTATTTTTCTGGGTTTTTTTCCATTTTCTTTCTTTTCACCCTTGTTTTGGCTTTTTTTCGCAACATGACTTTATTTTCCTTTTTTTCCTTTTTCTTCAACATAACTTTTTTTATCCTTTTTTTCCTTTTTGATTTTTTTGGGAAAATGAAATGAAAACTACAATCAATGAAAGGCATAGGAACTCTAACTATAAACTCATAGTCTAATACATATATACATAACCCGAATAAGAGGGAACTAAAGCAAATGCTCAATGTCATCAATCTCTCAATAAACGAACATACCTTAAACTCAATTACTCTCAAAATCACCCACTACATAAATGAAGTGATGCTCCATAGAGTTGACTTGAAGGTAGGAATATGTGTTTGGCCAAGGCTTAAGATGAAGGGATCACAACAAAAATGGATATATGCTCAAAGGGGCTAGCAAATGGGATAAACATATAATATATGGGTAGGCTATTTGGCTATGTGGCTACAATGATCAAAGAAAGAAATACCTCTATCATAACAACTATGCACATGCTAATGTGGTTTCAAACAAGTGTGAAGATAAGTTGTAGAGATGCAACATAGAAGATTCCCACACATGAAAGAAACATCAGGCTAAATACAATGAATTAGTACAAATAAGGCACAAAATCTCGCGGAATATACCAAAGCCTCATTAAGCTCATAAGATGACTCCCATGTACCAACATTAGCACCAAAGACTCTAGGTGATACCAACATTCTCAATCAAGATAAGGGTCAAAATAAGAAATATTCACAAAATCTTCACAAATTTTTAGCACCAAAAGGGATTACACACCAAAAGTTACTCAAGTTCATGAAAGGTATTTTGCCTAACAAAAACATCATTGGAGGCTGTCTCAATTTAATCCACACCATCTCCACATGCAATCCTATATGCAAATCAAAAAATCAACTAAATGCAACACACTAGTGCAAACAAAAAGAAACCTAAAACTATATGCTCTCTAACATGTATGCAAACTAATAACCAAAATGAAAAACTTGAAACTACTCTTCCCCCATGCTTAAATAAAGTATTATTATTTCCCCTATACTTAAATAAAATATTATTATTCAAAGAAAATAAAGGAAGAAAAGGGAAAAGGAAAACAAAATAGAACAATTTCACTCGGTTAGGTGGTGGGTACACCTAAGCTAAAGCCTCCTTATAAACGGGGCACATAGAGCCTCAACCACTCCATCACAACTTCAAGACTCGACTCATTAAATCAGACTTCGTCAACACACGCAGAAGCCTGTCAAATGCCATAGCATGTGATTCGCAAGAATGGCAGTGAGAGAGTATCAAGATAAGAACATTGAAGAAATTTAACGATCTCTTCAACAAACCAAATATAATAGAAAAATTAAAAAAGAAATCAAAAAGAAAGTATTCCACATGATTTTTTAGGTAAGTCCTTTTGGCATGTACAATAAAGGTCCATAGAGGGATCATACCCTCTTAAGTAACCTAGGGACATAAAATTATCAACACTTTCACTAAGCATGTTAAACATGTTATCCACAAATCCCAAATCAACGGCACCATAAATCATAAGATTATCAGCGGTAGTATCAATGTAATATTCATGGTAACGAGAGGGTAGTGAACAAAGGCGGAAAACATGGGAATGATCAAGGAGATTAGGGAAGCACAACAAAGGCTAGGAGACTCCTCATGCATAAACACATCACGTGACCCCTCTAAAGGAGTCTTAACTAGATCATGAACCTCATCTAGAGCCAATTTCGACTCAAAACATGTATCAACAATACTAAACCTAACAACTACCCCAAACGGCTCACCTGTCTTGAGCCGCTGTCTGCTAAGGTAAAAGGAAGAATGAATCAGGTAAGGTTAAAACAACATCAATATTGCCCCAGGTTAAAACAAAGTCAGGTTACACATAGCATGCGTAATAAGGACACGAATTAGTTTCATGGTTAGAAGAATTACAGAAGTCACACAAAAAAGGGACATAATAAGATCTAGCATAGAATGCACAAGGATTAGGGAATGAATAGCCTTGAATAAGACTAGCCTTCTCAAATTCAAATGAATTCCAAGCAATCCACTCAAGCAAATACGACGCCTCATCAATATTTTTATCATGAAAATTCCAATACTCTAAAAGAATATGAATTTTACTATTCACACACTCGTCAACAATGTCTATAATTTCCCATATACCCGTACAATAATCACATTGAGCAAGAAAAGCATATAAACCTTAAAGTACCTCCAAAATAATTCATGCTCGAATTGGAGGAAATGAAAAATTGCCATTGTTGTTTCTCAAAATTTGTTTTTTTAATTTTTAATTTTTTCCATTTTTTTTACAAAAGAAAAACAAAATGCTTAATCAAACCTATTTAGAAAAACTCAATATCCGACACTGGTCCCCAGCAACGGTGCCAAAAACTTGATAGGGCCACAAGCACGGTGGCATTATAGTAACTTGAGGTCGATCTCACGTAGACTTTGTCAAGCTATTGGGTTACATTCTGTTAAGATAGGTTAAGCGAATCAATACTTGATATTAAAATTAAACTAATCAACTATATGTTTTAATGAATAAATAATCATTGGAAGTAAGCAAAATAAGCAATTACCTGGTATATGTGTCAATCAAGCACTTCTTCCTTAAATTATCGTTTTAAAACCGACAATCAAACTACCACAGCCCTCTTTCAAGGTGAAGTGAAATATCTAAATCTACCTATCACCATTTCTCAAGAGCTTTCGATTTGTTTAGGTTTATTAAGTATGGAATTATCATATTCGTGGTTTCTCAATTGATGTACTCTCTCAAGACTCCACACAGTCAAGTCAAATCCTACGGTTCAAGTATCAAGTTTCACCTTTCAGTCCTTCATCCAATACCCAAAATATGCAAGAAGGTGATCAAATTCCTTGCAAGATAATTAACATCTAGGATCTCATAAAACAATCCAACAATTCCAAAATATTCACAAAGATAAACAGGAAATCAAGAACATAACTAGGACTTACATATATCCGAAATCAAAACAAAATCATAACCGAAATTACAAAACAAAAATCTAAATTTGGAAAAGAGAAGAGAAGAGAAGAGAAAAGATATGCTAAGCCAATTAAAGCGCTTGAATCCGTCAACTGCAAACCCAGAATAGAATCCTTATAAATCTTTACTTTAATTATCTCTCTTTTTAAAATCGTAATCTAACTGATAAACTTGAAGAGAGGGAAAATGGAAAATGGATGGCTTGGTTGAAATGAGGTTAAAAGCATCCTCTTTATAGTGAAACTCTTGGAAGATGAATAGCCACGCATAATAATGGAATTAAAACTGCCTGGAAGTCAAACAAACATGAGAAAACAAACAGCCTTGAGAGGAGGACACCATCGACCGTAGCCATCACCATCGACTATCCGTGGTGGCCACTGGCTCGACATTCTTCTTTTCTTCTTACTTCAATGGGCACGGCAACTTAGGGGCACCCGTGGAGAGTTAAATTACACTCAGTTAGGGTCAAAAACAAAACAAAAAAGTACAAAACCTACAAAACATAGAAAACAACCATAACCAAGTGTAAAACGAGAATAGGAGTATAGATTATAAGACAAAGTACACGATTCTTCCTAAAAATGCAGCAAAATGACCACAAAGTGATATACATATTAAGCATTTATCAAACTCCCACATACTTAAATTGTTGCTTTTCCTCAAGCAAACACTAGGGAAAACCAACAAGAGAAGATGCATCTCAGACTCAAATACATAACAAACTCCTTAAAGTAGGCAAGTTACAACATACCATAGCAAGAATAGCAATCAGTGGCAACCCAAAATAGCCTGCAAGACATTTTTAAATTAATTAGGAGGAGAAGAAAGTTTTTGAAAAAGTATGAGACCTCAAGCTCGATATCAAACTTGATCACCCCCCAAAGAACCACAAAGCATATCATGCAAGCACATGGAATTGAATAGAGCCAAATTGACTGGCGGAACCTCACTTTTGATAAATATGAATCACTCCCACTCATGCGTTTGAAATATACCATAGGTTCACTCAAGAATCATTCCAAAGATACAATCTACCATAAGTTTGACAAGGCTCTCAAATTCTCCACCACTAAAAATGCAATGTGCATAAAACAATCAAGAGGACTTTATATGGGTATAATTTGCGCTAAAAAGGTTAAGAGAAAGGAGTGGACAAATAAATTTGAGACAATATAAAGCTACTTAGCCAAGTGACTTAGGACTAATCAACAAACCACAAAGCAACCACGAAATTTACGGGCACTCCAAACTTCAGCAATTCAATGAACATACCCCAAATGAATCAAGTAGGGAAAGAATTAACAAATAAAGGAACTCAAGCTATTATATCTCCAATGCCAATCATTTAGTTATTTTTCTGGGTTTTTTTTCATTTTTTTTTCTTTTCGCCTTTTTCTTGGCTTTTTTTTTTCACAACATGACTTTATCTTCCTTTTTTTCCTTCTCATCAACAAAACTTTTTTCCTTTTTTTTCCTTTTATGTTTTGTTTGGGGAAATGAAACGAAAACTACAATCAATTAAAGGCATAGGAACTCTAACTATCAACTTATAGTCTAATACATATATACGCAACCTGAACAAGAGGGAACTAAAGCAAGTGCTCAATGTCATCCATCTCTCAAAAACCCAACATACCAGAGTCACCTTAGACTCAATTACTCTAAAACTACTCACTAGATAAATGAAATGATGCTCCATAGACTTGACTTAAAGATAGGAATATGTGTTTGGACAAGGATTAAGATGAAGGGATCATAACAAAAGCAGATACAAGCTCAAAGGGGCTAGCAAAGGGGATAAACATGTAATACAAGGGTACGCTATTTGGCTATGTAGCTAAAATGATCAAAGAAACAAATACCTCTATCATATCATCAACTATGAACATGCTAATGTGGTTTCGAGCAAGATTGAAGGCAAGTTCTACAGATGCAACATGAAAGAGTCATACATATGAAAAACAAATATGAGACTAAATATAATGAATCAGTCCAAATAAGGCTCAAAATGTCTCGCCATATCTACCAGTCTCATTAAGTTCATAAAATGACTCCCATGGGCCGACATTAGTGCCAAAGACTCTAGGCAATAACAAGATTCTCAATCAAGACCATGGTCAAAATAAGAAATATTCACAAAACCTTCACAAATTTTTAGCACCAAAAGGGATTACATACCAAAAGTTACTCAAGTTCATGAAAGGTATTTTGCCTAACAAAAACATCATTGGAGGTTATCTCAATCCAATCCATGCATCTCTACATGTAATCCTATATGCAAATCTAAAAATCAACTAAATGCGACACACTAATCCAAACAAAAAGAAACCTAAAACTATATGCTCTAACATTTCTACAAGCTAATAACCAAAATGAAAAACTTGAAGCTGCTCTTCCCCCATGCTTAAATAAAGCAATATTATTCAAAGAAAATAAAGAAGGAAAAGGGAAAGGGAAATCAAAAGAGAATAATCTCACCAGGTTAGGTGCTGGACACAGCTAAGCTAAGGCCACCTTACAAACCGGGCACACGGAGCATCAGCCACTCCATCACAACTTCAAGACTTAACTTATTAAATTAGACTTCGTTAATGCACGTAGAAGCTTGTCGAATGCCGCAGCATGTGATTCGCAAGCATGGCAGTGAGAGAGCATCAAGTTAAGAAAATTGAAGAAAGTTAGCGCTCTCTTCAACAAACTATATATGATAGAAAAAATCAAAGGAAATCAAAAAGGAAGTATTCCACATGATTTTTCTAGGTAAGTCCTTTAGGCATGTACAATAAGGCTCAATAAAGGAATCATAGCCTCTTAAATAACCTAGGTACATAAAATTATCGGCACTTCTACCAAGCATATTAAACATATTATCCACAGAGCCCAAATCAACTGTAGACGATAAATCATAAGATTATCAACGGGAGTATCAATGTAACACTTAGGGTAAGGAGAGGGTCGTGAACAAAGGAGAAAGGAATGGGAATGATAAAGGGGATTAGGGAGAACATTAGCACAACAAAGGCTAGGAGACTCCTTATGCATAAACACATCACGTGACCCCTCTAAAGGAGCCTCAGCTAGATCATGAACCTCATCTAAAGTATCTTCCGACTCAAAACATACATCAACAACACTATCCTTAGTAACTACTCCAAAAGGCTCACATGCCTCAAGCCCCCTCCACTAAGTTAAAGGGAAGGATGAATCAGGTAAGGTCAGAACAACATCAATATTGTCCTAGGGTGATACAAAGTCAGGTTGCATATAGCATATGTAATAAGGACACGAATTAGTCTCATGGTCAGAAGAATTACACAAGTCACACCAAAAAGGGACATAATAAGATCTAGCATAGAATGCAGAATGATCAGGGAACGAATAGCCAGAAATAAGACTAGGCTTCTCAAATTCAAATGAATTTCAAGCAATCTACTCAAGCAAATATGATGCCTCATCAAAATTTTTACCACGAAAACCCCAATATTCTAAAAGAATATGGGCTTTATTATTTACACCCTCATCAAACATGCCTATAATTTCCCATATAGCCCTACAATAATCACATTGAGCAAGAAAAACATTTAAATACTTAAAATTCCTCCAAAATCATTCATGCTCAAATTGGGGGAAATGAAAAATTATCATTGTTGTTTCTCAAAATTTTTATTTTTTTGTTTTTTCGAAGAAAAACAAAATGCTTAGTCAAACTTATTGTGAAAAATCCAAAATATTTGACACTAGTCCCCAACAACAGCGCCAAAAACATGAATAGGCCATAAGTGCATGGTGGCATTGTAGTAAATTAAGGTCGATCCCATAGAGACTTGGTCAAGCTATTTAGTTATATTTCGTTAAGATAGGCTAAGCGAATCAATACTTGATATTGAAATGAAATTAATCAACTATATGATTTAATGAATAAATAATAATTGGAATTAAGAAAAATAAGCAATCACTAGATCTACGCATCAATCAAACACTTCTTCCTTAAATGGTCATTTTAAAACCGACAATCAAACTATCGCAATCCTCTTTCTAGGTGAAGTGAAATACCTAAATCTACCAATTACCATTTCTCAAGGGCTTTCGATTTGTTTAGGATCATTAAGTATGCAATTATCATATTCGTGGTTTCTCAATTGGTGTGCTCTCTCAAGACTCCACCCAATCAAGTCAAATCCTACGGCTCAAGTATCGACTTTCACCTTTCAGTCCTTCATCCAATATCCAAAACATGTAAGACAGTAATCAAATTCCTTACAAGATAATCAACATTTAGGATCCAACAAAATAATCCAACAATTCCAAAATACTCAAAGAGATAAACACCGAATCAAGAACATAACTAGTATTTGCATAAATCTAAAATCAAAACAAAATCATAATCAAAATTATAAAACATAAATCTAAATTCAGAAAAAAAGAAGAGAAGAGAACAGAAAAGAGATGCTAAGCTAATTGATGCGCTTGAATCGATCGATTGCAAACGCGGGATGGAATCCTTGCAAATCTTCACTTCAATTCTCTCTCTTTCAAAAATCCTAATCTAATTGATGAACTTCAAGAGAGGAAAAATGAAAAATGGATGGGTTGGTTGAAATGAGGTTGAAAGCGCCTTTTTTTTTATAGTGAAACTCCTGGAAGCCGAAAAACCATGTGGAATAATGGAATTAAATCTGCCTGGAAGTCGAGCAGACATGAGAAAACAAACAGCCTCGAGAGAAAGAGGACACCACGAATCGCGACCATCACCATGGACCATCCGTGGTTGCCACTAGCTTGACATTCTTCTCTTCTTCTTCCTTCCACGAGCATGGCAACTTAAGGGCACTCGTAGGGAGTCAAATTACGCTTATTTAGAGTCAAAACAAGGAAGAAAAAGGGTCCAAAACATCCAAAGCACAGAAAAGTACTATACCCAAGCATAAAATGAGAACAGTAAGTATAGATTATGAGATAGAGTACATAATTCTCCCTAAAAATGTAGCAAGATGAGGATAAAATGATATACACTTTAAGCATTTATTACTAATACTCCCTTACTTAACTTTTATTTAACTTTATCATCATGCATCTAAGCTAAGTCCCTGTAATTAGTCGAAGAATTAATCAATTAGCCTAAAGAAGATTAGTTAACCCTTAATGACATTCCTTGTTAAAGGTGGAGATAGGTCGGTTATCTGGCTTTGAAGCTATGTTGGTCAGCAGTGTTGGTTAGCCTTCTGTGAGTCCTTAGGGCACCCTTATTAAGTCCGTTAGTCAACCTAGTGATTGGTGGTCCCCGTAGTAAAGGGGTTAGAGTGAAGATGATCCCGGTGTGGTCCTGCAATGGAACAGCCCCCGGCCCCCAGGGTCGGAAGCGTTACGTTTCCTTAACTTTCTATTTAAATTCCTGAGACGAAATGGACAGAGTTCTCCCTAAAAACTGACCATTTATAGGCTAAACGCCTTACAATAAGTCCCTGTAAATCAACGGAAGCGTAAACATTTAAAACATAACTCAACGGCCACACGCCTGAGTTCATAAGTCAACGAGCCACTCACTCGGAGTACACCAATAGATTGATTCATGAATAAAGAAGAAATGCAAGATACAACTCAACGGTTAACAAAATCGAAGAATTAAGATTTACATCCCAAAACATAGCTAAATTAAACCAAGAAGACATCTAACTAACTTGATGGTTGGCTCAGACGACCATACAGAGCGACCTTTATACCATATACATTACATGAGCTAGAATAATTCTTTACAAACCTTTATAAACTAAGAATACATTAGATGACTTCACTAAACATGCAAGATCCCT
>NCQV01113639.1:0-12283 GCA_002740545.1 Lophocereus schottii | reverse complement strand
GAAAGGTTGTGGCTGGAGGAAGAAGAGTGGCCATTTAAGCATTCGTCGGCAGCCCGTGCGCCACACATTCCACCCTTCCCCGGTGGTTTCTGATGGGTGACGTTCGGACTTCTTTCCGTTTTCTACACTTTCTTTCCCGTCCCCTTGGGGTTTTGTGATGGTTTTGATCAAAGGCCACAGGGGCCTCATCAAAGCCACAGCCGCCACAATCACAACCATGTAGGTGCGAGTGGTTAGAAGTTAGGGTTTCATAGAATTTCGGACAGAGGGAGATTAGGGTTAGGGTATTGGATCTTGGGGATTAGGGTTTAGTCGTGTGGGGTGGACATTTTCCAAAAAAAATTATGCCTTTCATAGTTTATCATCCAAGTCAAACATGATTTTGTCTAAACATCATGATAACATGAGGCATACACACGCACAATGATGCTAATTGGACATAAGATGTGAATAACCATGTTATTTCTAGATGTCATGAATGTTGTGTTTTTGGCATAATACAAGTTCTTGGGATCTGAACAATTATACTTGAAGAATAATAGCATGAACATGGTAGCATAATACTCAAGCAGCAACTAATCAAGTCTGGTATTCAAAATCAAGACTGAAACATGCTTGTATCGGACGAACTAATCAGAAAGGTTCAATCTTTGGCCAAAACAACATGCTTGGCAGAATCATCTCACATGTAATTAATTTAGGGCATAGTTGCAGGAATGAATCTGAGTATGTCAAAGCTACCATTAATTTAGCTAAACTCATGATCTTTAAATTGGTTCTTGGCATTATAATTACTTAAACATGCTACTAGAATAGTAGGGTCGCATAATTACGAAAATTAAGCAATTAATCGTATAAACAAGCATGTCTTGTAATAAGTTAGGTTTGATAGATTATCAACCTATCAATTGGGACTAATCCGAACAGTTTAGGCTCTGATACCACTGTAGGAAGAAATAGGAGTAACCTGAATGCGGAAGTATACTGTTGGTAATAGTCCACGATAATATAAGAATATCAAATGGCTACTAGAGTCGCTTTAATGTGCCACGTCCTAAACCCAAGAGCCCGACGGATGGTGGCTCAGCCGTGAGAGAGAATTAGAAGAATATGAGAGATGTAATATCAGTGTGTATTACTAACCCGCTAAGCACCCCTTATATAGTTTGGGGTGCGGTTAGGGTTGTTGCCCTAGGCAACATAAGTGGCCGTTGGGCCTAAACTTGTTAGGCCTGACCAACACTTATGAATATGGTAACATCTCCTCTAGTAAGCAATAAACAAACACAACAGGGACAAGGGTTTAAATACAACTTAGCATTTTGTAAGAAGAAAAGAAAAGCATAAAATCTAGAACTGGAATGGATAGTACATCCTACTGCCCTAGGGTACTCTATCAAAAACCAATAATCGATCATGGATAAAAGACAGGCAGTTAAGCAGCCTAGGAGGTGGCCTCATCTCCATATTCATCTGTCTTTCTCACATTTTTTCAGCCTCTATATCATCTGGCAAATCCTCATGCAGAGTATCAAGGGAATCATTTCCCAACTCACCCAGCACGAATTTAGCAAGGGATAGATTTGTAATAAGATTGACCAAGATAATCCTTTCAGGATTCAGAGGGGTTGGGTTAGGTAATGGGGCAGGTTGAGGACTGGACCAGAACCGCTTAGGGCCATGAAAATACTATTTTGAAACCACAACCCCTAGAAAGTTTATGCCCTCCGTGCATGGTGTGGAAGGAAAGGCCTAATGTAATCTTCGTGATGGAGACTGCGATTACTAGTAAGGACCTAGATGATATCAAAACCAGATGTGGTTTTGCAAATGGAATATCATTGAGCTCAAATGGGAAGTTTGGTGGGGTTGACTTTTAGTGTAAAAAATATTGATATAGCCATACTTTCCCACTCAAAGGACAATTTTGTAGGCAATGTTCTAGATGACAATAATCAGCAAAGATGGGAAGATATAAGGATTTACAGGTGGTTAGAGATGGGAAATAAACACAAAACAAGGAGCTTGAAGAGAGATCTAAGGGAAGCATGCCCCTGACTATGCTTTTCTTTGGTGATTTCAATGAAATCTTATTTGATAGTGAGAAAAGCGAAGGACCGTAGCGTATGGACTACCAGATGTCGGCTTTCAAGGATGTGTTTGATTTTTGTGGCCTAAAGGATTTGAGCTTTAATGGGGATTTGTACACTTAGGAAAGAGTGGGTACGAGAAAAGGGGTTTATAGGCGATCTGAACTAGTGTAATTTTTATCCTATGACAGAAGCGAACCTCTTTCCAAGGTATTGCTCTAACCATAATGCCTTATTACTAAAAACCGAGTCAATGCCATGTGTGTGGGATAATGAGAAACCTTTCAAATTCGAGCATTTTTGGTTAGCCGATAGTGGGTGTAAGGTGGTGGTAGAGGAGGCATGGAGGAATGCGGCTGCTTCCGACCCAATGAGGAAGCTTGAAGAATATACCGAGGTGCTAAATACATAGATCAAGGAGACATGTGGGTGTATTGCCAAAGCAATCAAAAATTGCAGGAGGCAACTACAGGAAATCCAGCGAGAGCCCTGGTTCGTTAAAATTATAGAAGGAATGAGGAGCTGTGTGTAAAGCTTGACGATCACCAGATAATGAGGGAGACCAAGTGGTTCATCAGAGCTAGAGTGAATGAGTTGAGAGGCAAGGGAAAGAATACTACCTATTTTCACCATAATAGGAAGCTGCCGAAGAAACCATAACAGAATTCAAGGCCTTAAAGATAAATGGAGGCGTATGGAAGGATTTAGAGGCGGGCATCCAAAAGGTAGTTATTCACTATTTTCATGGCCTTTTTAGCTCCAGTAATCCCGCTAATATGGATGATGCATTAAAAAATATTGTGCAAGCTAGAGGAGGATACTAACTTGAGGTTGAACAAGGAGCCACGCCATAAGGAGGTGTACCATGTTATCAAAGAGATGCACCCAGGCCAACCAAGGCTCCTAGGTTAGACGATTTCAATGCCTTGTTTTTCCAAAAATTATGGGATGTAATTAGTAGTGATGTGGTCTTCTTTGTTAGATGAGTGTGGAGAGATGAGAACAATATAAACGTGCCAACTAGAAGAAAAAAACATTGTGCTCATTCCAAAGGCAAAAGAACCAAACAAGATTTCACAAGTTAGACCCACCAATCTTCACAACGTCATCTATGAGATCATTTCTAAAACGATTACAAGTAGATTGAAACAAGTCCTACCACACCTAATCTTAGAGCATCAAAACACTTTTGTACCAAAACAACAAATCACTGGCAATGCCCTTGTGGTGTTGGAGGTCTTCTACTACATGAAAAGGAAGACAAGTCGAAGACAAGGGTTCTGTGCCTTAAAGCTCGACATGAGCAAAGCATATGATCATATTGAGTGGAATTTTTTGGAATTGGTGATGTGGAAGATGGGATTTAATAATGCTATGATTGACAAGATCATATGGTGCATTCCTATGGTAGAGTACTCTGTGATCGATAGGAAAGTTAGAGGTTTAGCTATCTAGGAGTGTCCATCAAGGACGCTCAATATCCCCTTACCTCTTTATCTTATGTGTCGAAGCATGCTCCCTCTGATTTCGAAAAATGCAGAGGACAATGCATACGTGTGGAAAAAGGTTACAGGAATGCCCCATAAGTCGCACATTTTTTTTGGTTGACAATAGCATTATGTTTACAAATGGCAAATATCTTTAAAACATATTACGAAGCTTCTCGGCAAAGGGTGAACCTAAACAAATTAGAAGAGGTTTTTAGAGGAGCATGAAGTGATTTTCAAGTGATAATTTGATCTCTTGTTCAGGGGCTTAAGAAGTCGAGAGACATGAGAAGTATCTAGGTTTGCGCACTACCGTTGGCTACTCAAAAAGAGGTGCCTTTGCCAGCATAAAGGAGAGGGTTCTCAAGAAGTGCCAAGGTTGGAAAGAGAAATTACTTTCCGCCCTGAGCAAAGAAATTATAATAAATCAATTGTGCAATCAATTCTAACACGTACTATGTGTAGTTTTAAGATCCCTAATATGCTGTTGGATGATATTCACAAGCAAATAAGCAAATAATAGTAGGGTTTAAATGACAACATGAGGAAAATACATTGGAGAAATTGGGAAAGCATGCGTATGCCAAAGCCTATGGGAGGTATTAGGTTTAGATAAGGACCTTCAATGAGGTCCTGTTAGCAAAGCAAGAAGTTGAAGTTACTATAAGAACAAGAATCCTTTCTCTACGAAATATTGAAGGCCAAGTATTTCCCTCACTCGAAGTTTTTGGAGGACAGACGAGGTCATGATCCAATCTACGTGAAGAAGTATTTGGGGTGCAAAGGGTTGGTTATATAGGAGCTGAGATGGAGGACTAACATGGGGGAATCAATGAGAATTTGGGAGTATCCGTGGTTGCCAGCTTGGAAGGATAAGGTACTCCGACAAAAATCTCAATGGACAACTCAATTTGTTGGGTATCCAAGCTAATTGATTACATGGGGAGGTGCTGGAAGGAGGAAATTTTCAAGAACTTTTCTATGCTAAAGATCTTGATGCGGTGTTGAGCATCCTTTTGAGTTATGTAACGCCCTAACTCTTAATCACATAATTAGTCTTAATTAACTAGGCATTCGTGGTCAATATAGTGGAAAGGTAAAGGTTAGGACATTACGACCATCATAGGAAGGATAAGGCTTAACTAGTTAGTACACCCAATACCAACATAATAACATCTTTTATTTTACCTTTAAAGTAAATGGCATATATTTTGTACACACTGCAAAAGAAGTAACAACTCAACAACCCACCATTACAGTTATAGTCAACCCAAGACTTAAATGGATGTCCCTTTGAGCTTGTTTAGATCACGTTGATTAAGCTTGTTTAGATCACGTTGATTGACTTCTTGCTTCTTTTGTAATGCCCAACACGTAACTTCTCAAATGCCTAACCTAAAACACAAAAGCACAAATGTTCCAAGGATGAACCGAATGTCAATATGTTTACCCCTATATTGTAATAAATTTAAACTTTATTTTTCAATGAGTGAGGGAATTTCAATTCATTTTAATTCAAAAAAACGGGGAGAGAGAATTATATTAAAACCGTTAAGGTTATTATCTAAAAGTAGAGCCCAAATTGATAAACTTAAACGTACAATGCGACCATTGATTAAGGCACACATTTCCCAGGCCGATTGGGAAGCATGCGCTGGAGCCATGCGATAAATTGAGGGGCCTGAGCCACGATAATTGATAATTGGTGACTCCACTTGATTATGTGGCAAAATAGTATTTGAAAATAATTTATTAAATACTTATACATTAAGATTTAGTGTTTATAAAAGACATGTGAGTTTTGAAGGGTACAAATAATAAATGTACATTGATTTGAATTCATATCCCCTTTTCAGACAATGAGTTGTTGCTCGAACAACTGATGATAAGGCCCTCACCTTCTTTCTCAAATAGATACTTTATTAATGAGTTGGGAAAAAGGACATGTCCAGTTTGATATAGTGTATGTGTATGCAAAATTATCACATTCTAGAGCCATCGATCATCTTTAGTTCTCTTATATTGTCTTGACTTTAGTTCTTTAGGATGGTAGTAATACTTCTAATCATAAGTTTTCTACTATGTTAGTCACTAATGGTGAACTTATTAGGCCTGATAACAAGGTTAGTGATTAGTTCCAAGCGAGCAGTTGACTCCATATACTAGTGGCTGATAAAAGATGGTACCTTTACTTAAATCAACAATACTAGTAAGGGCACATAGGACACATTGGAAGTTAGGGGGTTAACCATGGAGCTAGTGGCTCTAGCTGGGGGAAGAAAGTGTGGGGTATGAACATTCTCTCGAACATTGAGCATGTCCATAGAGAGAAAGATGCAGTCTTCTCCCTACAAAGGAGGAGTTATGTCAGCTTAGTATTGTTGCTAATGATTTATGTATGGTACGCAAAGCTAATACCGTAACAATTATCCATGCCTTGTCGACTGTGACCTTGCAAAGTTTGTCTAGGAGATGGTGACAAATGCAAGCATGATTTTGGAAGCAAAAGCTGTATATATCGTTGGAAGATTGTTGTGGTTATGGGACAAACTATTTGGAAACGAATTTCATGAGATACTAGCATTAAAGTGTGTAATATGGGCAGCGAGCAATAAGAAAGTTGTGGGAGGAGGGAATCCTTGTGTGAGTTCCTTAGTGAAAAGGTATATCGAACAGAGTAACGAGTGCGAGTACAATGATAGGGTATATTAGCATTGGCGAGGCTTGATTTCATTAAGCATTAATACCTCGTTTTGCTTTGGCCCTACAAAAGTTGACTTGAACTAAATAATTTGACTTATATCCTATCTAACATTCGAAATAGCTAAAATGAACCACAACCGAACTTGATTCAAACCTTTTTCTTTCAAATCCAATCTTTCTGGCAGATAAGTTATTAGACCAAACAATAATTGACTTCAAATTAATCCAAACTGAAAATGACATGACTTAAAATTGAGATTAAATTAATTATACTGACATGAATATGATCCGATTCAAAATTAATCCAACCACAAATGAACATCTCAAAATTTCGCCTATGATGTATTGATTTTATAATGAAAAAAATGAGATTTGTATCCCATCGGGAAAAACGAACAAGAGAAACAGGGAAGGGAAATTTACAACTGGGTTAGACTTCAATATGGCTTCAACAAATCAATTTTTTTTTTCAACAAAAGGATGTTGCTTTTGGAGGGAAAACCAAATGGGGAGAAATGCAAAGGGAGATGAAATTACATAAATACCCTTAATGAAAATAATGTGGCAGTTAGTGTTATAGGAACGGCTATGCGGTTGGGGAGCAGTTAATGGAGCACTGTGAAGACAACACCGACATGCATTTGACATTCCCGACAAGCACACAGTAGCGCAGCGGTAGAGAGAGAGAGAAATCCGAGCAGAAAAGGTGAAGGAGAAGAGAGAGGGGTGGGAGGTCAAAGAAGAGGGCTTGGGGTGGCCAAGTTTGAGGTGGCTACAGAGAGAGAAGGCAACCGTGGAGGAAGTTGTGAAAGTGGTAGGTCGGGGCAGAGGAACAAGGGGGCGGCTTTTAACAGCGGCAAGGTAAGTGGGCACCGGAAAAGGGCGAACAAGGCTGGACAGACACAAAAGGAGGGGGCACTAAAGATGAATTTGAGGTAAGATTTTTAAATTTGAAAATTGTAGTCAATTGTAGTGAATTTGAGTCAATTGTGAATGTGGAAAATGTTATGAATCTGGTGATATGTGGGGGGTGGGAATTGTAGATGGAGAAGTTTGGGATTCCTTGTTGTGAGGTTGGGATTGCCCAACTACATAGGCAGTTGATTGCGTTTGCCATGTGAAAGGGAGGGTTATGTGTGGTAGAGGTCAGTGTTGACCTAGGTAGGCATCTGTGTACACTGTGGTGGACATGGTTGAGGGCATGGGGAAATAGGTGAGGGGTGACGTAGATGCGACTGTTGGTGTTGGGGTAGTAGTTGTGGGGAAAAAGTGTGTGTATTTGAGTGGAAGAAGTGAAATTTATGCAGTGTAGGTACTGAAGGACATGCATGCGAATGTAGGCCGAAGTTGTGATGTCGTTATCCGTGGTGAACAGGGTTGAAGGATTTGGTTATCCAACATAACCTGTTTGTTGGGCAGCCATTAGCGGTGTAAAGGGACAATGGTAGAATAAGGAGTGATGTTTGGTGTGTCATTAAGTGTGAGTACTGAAAGTTTGGGGGGGCAACGATGTCACTGTTAGTACGTGACCAGTAAAGGGGAATTGCATTAGAAATGAAACGCGAAAGACATGAACATGTTGTTTTGGGGAGGTAGATATTGTTTCGTTGGATGAACACCTCTCCCATGGTTAATAGGGATTAGGGCTGAAGATGGTGGGAATGCTAACGTCACCGTGATTTGACCGTATCGTGACCGTGGTCATCTTGGACACTGTTGTGGTCAACCCTTGGATGTAGTGTGTGTATAATCCCGTACTGTAAGATATGAGACATTTGTAATTGATTGAAATATTGTGCGTTTTGCAGGTGTCTGGGATGGTGTTGCACAGTGGGTGGAAGCGTGTACATTCTGCAGGATCCCTAGAGATGTCACAACGGACAGGTGAAGAGAGTGATCCTGAGTATCGCAATGGTGATGAAGGGGGAAGCCAGCACAATGGTTCAGAGTCATCTGTAAGTGAGGAGGTTAGCAGCAGTAGTAGTGACCACTTGAAGGGGGAGATGCAGTCGAAGAAGAGGCACGACCTACGACGTGAGGGGCAGCGAGTGGTGGGGCATAGGAAGGGGTATGGAGTGAAGGGGAAGGGGAAGGTGGAGGAAGTGAAGAGGAGAAGTGCGAGTGATGAGAGAGATGATGTTGGCGGATAGCATGCTATGGATGTGGATATTAGTCACCGTTGTGCGTTAGACGCAATATGTGCACTGAACAATCAGTTGTCGGATATCCAGAAGGAAGCTATAAGGGGAATGGTATGGAGTCCGGTGCTGGAGTACAGGACATTTTTAATGGACCGACACTTGTTGCAGACCCTTTTACAAGCATGGAACCCAGAGAGTAAGTGCTTCAAGTTAGGGCAGAGGGAGGTACCATTCTCACACTTTAACGAGGTTCCCAGCTACTGGGAAGCGCGTTGCATTTGAGAGGAGTGATGGTGGCAGTGAGGTGGAACAAGTGTTGAAAGGAGCAATGGAGAAGCGTGTGTGTAGAGAGAGGCAGAGGCGAAGGATAGCATAGAAGGACGTGCGCATTTACAGGAACTATGTGTCGGTATTACTTGAGTTGTGTAGGGTAAACAACACTGTTGAGAGAGTTGCATTGTTTAAGAAGTTGTACACATTCTTGGTGGTGAGTGGGTTCTTATTCCCTAGTGATGCAGGTGGTGCAGCATGGGATTTGGTGCATATTGTAGAGGATGAGGATGGGGTAGGGGAGTATAATTGGGCAGAGGCGGTGTGGGAGTTTCTAGTGCATGCGATGGAGGAAAGTTGGGAGAAAATGTGGAGCATGAAAAACTTGCAAATCAATGGTTTTGCGACGATCCTCTAGGTCTTATATGAAGTGAAGCGAATGTTTTGATGTTGTTCATTTGCATGAAGTAGAGTGGTTTATTTTTTTATTTGAAAGTAACGATCATTGCTGTGCAGGTTTTTGTTGATTTTTGAATGCAACGGTTGTTGCTGTGCGATGCAGGTGTGGTTTTATGAACACAGTAGTATATATGCTTTTGCAGATGAAAGGAGGGTGCCAAGACTCAGTAGTTGGGTTACTTTGTACAAGGGCAAGAAATATGATGCTGGAGTTGTGGTCCGCAATTTGAAAGACAACGAGGTGGGGTTAATGACATACATGTAGGAACGTGATGCACCGTGTTTATATGTAGAGTCAGTTCATGATGAATGTGATGTTGAATATTGCAGATAATTCCAGTTATTGAAGTCAGGGATGATGAGAGAAGAATACAAGCGGTGGAGGCATTAATTATGTTGAAGGACTACAGTGCGCATGTGGAGGATGTGCAGGTATGTAACAATATTAACATATGTTACTGTAACAAGTGGTGAACGGTGCGTGAGTTCTGTACATGTTGTGTGTTGCGTAGTGGTTATGGTGAGGTATACTAAGCGCTGATTTGGTGACGTACTTGTTGCAGGGTGTTATAAGTGTGGAGGAATGACTACGGAGGGTGAGAGGTGCATTGAGGAAGGAAAGAGAAGCACTTACAAAGGAGATGGAAGCGTAAGCTACGACGAAGAAGGAGTTGGCTGAGCTGAAGGAAGCGGTTGCGATGAAAACTATGGTTGAGGACATCTTAGAGTTTACAAGGATTCAAGGATTGAACTCCACAGTGGATATGCCTGAGAGGCCGGTAGGTGAGGAAGGAACCAACACTGATATATTTACCCCAGATGTGGGAGTGAAAGTGGACCGGGCATCCCCTCGTCTCCAGTGCAGTCGAGTGACGTGGCTGAGACTATCACAGCGGGGGAGAGTGTGCCATCAGGATAGTTGGGGGCACATCCGGTCGAGGCGGAGTTGGTTGTAGTAGGGGAGGTTGGTGAAGTACAGGGGCAGTCACCGAGCAGTAAGGAATGGCCGAAGTCATCAATTGTGAAGAGGGTGCAGACACGTCCTTGAAGCCGAAATCCTTCTGTAATGAAATCGTCCTCGTACCTACACCTGAACCGAGCGGTTAGGAAGGGTAAGCGTAAATGCGACAATGTGTACACATCTCAAAAGCGGTCTAAGAAAGATGGTGGCGTTTAGTAGCGCATGTAGCAAGGACTGATATGGACGTCAGTGGAGCACCCCTGAGCAAAGTAAAGCGTGGAACCTCAAACATGTCTATTGCTATTATACAAGTGTTTTATTTTAGAGGGAGTTGTATGTTTGATGGTGGCACATATGTAGGTCGGTGACGAGTCGTCCTTGGGTTCTTCGGAGAATGGAAATGTGGAGGCCATTGTGCAGGCAGTAGTAGACGAGGGCTTCCCCACGGGTGAAGTTCGGGTGGACAATGTTGATGGCTGCATCCACGTTCGAATGGTAGGTTTGCAGCTGTTGTTGCATATATTGATTTCCTTTCCTTGAATGACATTGTATCCACCATTGCATGAATGTTGGTAGCTGTACTGACCGTGGTAGGAGTAGGTGATGGGAGTGGTAAACATTTGCAAAAACAAAATGCGGAGGACCTGTTGACGTGTAATAAATACCGTTATGTTGTGTATGTATGCATGCACCAGCTACACAACTGTTGACTGGTGGTGAACATGTGTCACACAATGAGATGTGTGTGTGACATGGCAAGTGGGGTGGCCGTGGTAAACATGACTCATGTGTGTGGCAAATAGGACAGGAGCAGCACATGTTACTATTCCACGGTGTTGTTTTCAGGGAATATGATTGTTCAACTCAATCGTGGATGAATGTTCTGACAGATGTGTTTTCATGTAGGTTGCTGAAGAAGGTGCTGTTGAAGCTGCTCTAGGGACTGCAATAGGTGAGGATTTAATAGTGGATTATGTACACAACTCAATTGATCAGGTGAGTTGACAATGAAGTGGACTATGTGGTGTATTAAGTTGACAATCGCAAAACATTCGACGTTGCAGTTCATGTGCAGGGAGGAGATGGAGGTCGGTAATCACCGTGTGATGTTGTTGTTGATGCAAGTGTGGTGGTCACTAATGAGAAGTCTGATCAAGGCGTGGGTAAGGATGGTCCAGAGGTCGCCACGTAGCCGAAGAAGGTCAATGCATTTCTCGTTAATTTCGAGGCACGTGTCGAGTGTTGTGTCAGTGACGGTGGGGCCGGGTGCAATGGTTTCCAACTGTGGGGTGAATACCCTATAAGGGGTTGTTGCATTGATGATGGGTTCCAATGCGCTGATGTTGTATCTGTGTAGGGTGGTACATGTGACGGCCCTATAGTGGCAGGACTTGATGCCGTACGCTGTGAGACGCATGGTACGGAAGCTGAGACCAGTGCGGGTCCATCAACGCAAACATCCGCGATTGTCGAAGGCACCGTTGATGAGGTCAGTAAAATAGGGCGTGGTATATGAAGAGTGTGCCAATAACTTAGGACCCCCTTCCACACCTGTGACGTTGGGGTGCGGATGTTTTCCTACAATGTACACACAAAAAACCATGGTGAACGACATATATGGCATAGGTGATTATAGTTGAAGGATAGTAGGTGCATATACAGAGTCACTGATGTCAGATGTTGGTGACTATTAAAGTTAAACAGTACTGGCTTCTGTAACTACAACCCGTGTAACAGTTAGATGTTCGTGGAACTAATGTTGTATTTTTCCACGTAGGGTCGTGATGGAAGTGGGAACCCTACTGCAATAGCCGTGGTGGTAACGACGTCAGATGAGGATAGTTCACCCGCCTCATCTAAAGCTAGACATGGAAGACAACCCCCCGGTGACAACACCCCCCACGTGCAGGTAATTGGACAAGTTTGAAAGCATTACTTAAAGTATATTATGTGGTAAACATGAAGGGGCTTTGGAGGTGGGGCAAGCATTGGTATATGACATTCGCAATTGTGATTGTTGTATGTAGCCTTCTGAAGAACAAGGGACCTCGATGGCCATTATACCTTGCCGGTACATGCTAGAAGCATACATTGCACTCTGGTCTACTGAGGCAGCTGTTACCCCTCCACCCCCCAAACCCTGTATGTTATTGACACGAACATACACGGATA
>NCQV01113632.1:3825-22472 GCA_002740545.1 Lophocereus schottii | reverse complement strand
AGATATGTGGGAGGGCGGAGGCAAAATGAAAATTTTGAGGAAAATTTAAACTTGAAAATCTATGGGTGAATTTGATTTTGGAAAAAGCTTGAGTGTTCTAATTATTGTTCCATTTCTATTATTTGGATTTGATTCATGTGACCCATACTCATTAGAGATTATTTCTAGCTTTCACTAGTGGGTGGTGTAAATTTTTTGTGCTGTGCTAGTGTCATTATGTAGCTGATTTTGAGTTTGAGATATTACCCCATTTTCAATATCATTATGATTATTTGAAAAGTATTGAATTTCCCATTGCTTTTCCATCAATAAATAAAATAAATTGAATTAGTTAAGTTTTGATTTCCATAGTAATGTTCAGATTATATCTCTATCATATCTTTAATTGCCTCAATACGTAGTAAGTGCTTCTCTAAGTGTTATCTTTATTCATATCTTTATCCACTCAAGAGAGCACATGAAATCATGTAAATTTTGAAAACTTCAAAAAATCAAAAGAAAAAAAAATCAAAGGAAAAAAAGGTTAATAAGTTGATTTGGAATTAGGGATTTAACTTTAAGATGCACTTGTGGTTTTTGGGGTGAAATTTTGTACACATGGTTTGCTACATGATTTCAGTATGTGCTTAATTTGCTTGAATATTATCCTATGGACTTAGTTGAAATTAGAGATATTTGATACTGAGTCGTGGGTTGGTAGTAAATTGATTTATATGATTTTGAGTGGACAGGTGTAATTGGGTACTTGATTTTGGAAAAAGCTTGAGTGTTCCGATTATGCATGTTCCATTCCTATCATGTGGATTTGATTCATATGACCATGCTCATTGGAGATTATTTCTAGGTCTAGCTAGTTTTTGGCGAAAAGTTTATGTGCTACGCTGGTGTCATTATGTAGCCGATTTTGAGTTTGAGATGTTACCCCATTTTCAATGTCATCATGAGTATTTGAAAAGGATTGAGTTTCTCATTGCTTGTCAATCAATAAATAAAATAAATTGAATTAATTAAGTTTTGATTTTGGTATTAATGTTCAAGTTTTATCTCTATCCATATCTTTGATTGCCTGAATATATAGTAAGTGCTTCTCCGAGTATTATCTTTATTCATATATTTATCCATTCAGAGAGCACATGGAATCAAGTAAATTTTGAAAAATTCAAAAAATCAAAAGAAAAAAATCAAAGGAGAAAAAAAGGTTAATAAGTTGATTAGGCATTGGGGACTTAACTTTAAGATGCTCTTATGATTTTTGGGGTGATAATTTTGTGCTCATGGTTAACTGCATGGTTTCACTATGTGCATAATTTGCTTGAATCTTATCTTACAGACTGGCAAAGTTTTGGTATGGAGGAGTTGATAATTGATATTTTATATGTAATTTTACCCTATAATTTACCTACATTTTAATCTTCATAATATATTTTTATGTGAAAATAAGCATATTTTGTATAATTTACAGGTGAAAAAATATGAGTGCAAAAATGACGAAAACTAACTCAGTTTCCTTGAGTGTTCATTAGCCAGTTTAGCCATAAATCAAGCCTAACAGTCATAAGGGCGTTGTGCAACATGGCCTACCCAACCCAATGGCCCAAAAGGAAAAGAAAAGCTACCAACAGCAAGCTTCACTTGGGCCTGATCCCCGCGACTCGTTCTCCACCAGCCAGACGCCTTCCCAGTTCATTCTTGCTTCCATTTGGGTATCCCTTACCAGTAACCCACAACCTGATAGACAAGGCCTCAACCTTCCTCTCCTTCTCTTCTTCTTCCAAGCCTGAGTTGGGCCTTTCTTCTCCACGGCGGCCTGATCGAGCTTTAATCAATCTCCCTCGCTCTCCCTTTCCTTTCGCCAGCCCGCATGGTCCCGACATCAGTGCCCAGCTACGTAGCTTGTCTTGCGGCCTCTCTCTCTTTCCTTTCTCCGACCCATAATGGGCCTGTCTTCCTAGCCTCAGCCGTAGCCCAAGCCGCCACACCACCAGCCTAACAACTCCAAGCAACCAAGACTCAATTTTTGTGAGTAACCCTAAGTGGCCTAGTCAAAGCTAATTAATTTTGATTAATGGTTAGCTTAAGGCTAGCCCTTTTTCAAATAATATAACAACCAATAATTAATTGAAATTAATTTTCATTAATTTTGTTCACCAAGAGGGGTTGGATTTCCACTATTGAAAGAAGTCATGGGTCGGGGCATTCCATCATCCATTCATCCACTAACTCATTCAAGGATCCAAGCATCTTTCCACTCTCTCATCTTCCATCTTCCAATTTTTAGAGAGTCTTTTATAGGATAAAATCATTTGGGTTGAAAAGATTAGAAGAAAAATAAGCTTTGTTAGCTATTTTTCTTTTCTCTTCTCATCTCATTTGCCAGTCAAATGTGAGAGGTTGTGCTTAGTTATATTATGTTGTGTAAATGAGTACTAAACTTTGGGCATAGGAAGTGAAATTTACCAATTTCAATGATGTTTTTGCTAACTATGGCCGGCTAAAACACTCTTCTCAGATTAGGATGGATCCTTGATAATAATATTATTTTGTCGATTTCTTATGGGGTTATTTTTTGTCTCTTTAATTGCATAATTTGAGTTTATACTTGAACTTAACCTATTTATACATCTTAACACTATTGTTCATTCTTGTTAATTACAATAGTTTAATTTGCTATCTCAAATGAATATTAGACCCATAGGCTAATATGATGTTATGCAATTGGATTTTAAATTATAATTGTTGGAATTGATAATTTATACCAGAAATAAAATGAGTTATGTCTGAAAAGAATTATTCATACTAAATCACTAGATAAATAATATCATTTGATAATTATGATCATCTTTTTAATTTATGGCCTAATGCTCGTAGCTTAGGTTGAGCAAAAGGCAAATTGAACCCTCATTTGAATTAGTAATTCAATATTTGCTTCGATGGTAAAGCCCAAAGTCCTAGATCATTCTCTAATTTGATTTTTCTCTGCTTGACACATTTGCTTTTCTTTTTTTCTTTTAATTAATATTGATAATTAAACTCTTCAATTGACCTATTCTTTATAATTGAAAAAGTTGAAATTTAAAATCATTATTGTTCCTCGTAGGGTCGATACTTTATAATCGGTAATTTACAATTAACCTTGTGCACTTGCAAGTAAAAAGGTTTTTAAAATTGAACATAAAATCCACATCAACAACACATATGGTGGATAAAAAAAATATCTTTCTTTTTTAATTTGGCTTGTGACTGTATGTAAGTGAAGCTGAAACTAAAATGCATGAAAAACCTTTTTTCACAATTTTTTTGGTGATAAATTAATTGTCTTTCGCTTGTAAATACTATAACAATGTTTACATGCTAATGGAATATGAAGATAACCATGTAATAGTAAACGATACAAACAATTTCTAAAACATTAATGGTAAATTTACACACTAGTTTTGATTATACACTACAACTTTATTACCAAATATCATTAGCTATTTTCATTCCTGACTTGATTCATGGCATGTTTAGTACTCTTATCGAACAACCCACCTTTGGGTTTTTATTTTAATAGTGGCTTGGCTTGATGAGATTTGTATTTGTAGTATTTCCTACGGGGTAAAGAGGCACTGCTCAAGCAGCAAAATATTGATTGAGTAAATATGTGTGTATGTAAAAGAGAAAGGGGGATTCCATATATATATATATATATAATTTTTGAATATTTGTCAAAAAACTAAATAACTTTTATAACATGATTTTATAGGAGTGAGACACAGTTGGCAATAACTGACAGTAGTGATAAATTTTGAAGATTTTTCTTTCGATTTCCAACCAAATATATTTAATTCTAATGTTTTTAATCAATGCAATAGTGGCTTTGGAGAAAATAACAGATATGTCTTAATAAAAATAATATTACTCATATCTTTAAAAAAACCTCAAGGTAGTACTACTTTTCAAGCAAGAATCAATTAATTACCATTAGAAGTTATTTTTACATCATAAGCTACTGTATAATCCATACCAAATTATACCATAGGGAGCTCATAAAAACAACATGCTTGTTACATGTCAACTGTAGCTACATTTAGTCGTCGAAACTACCTCATAATTGATGACATTACCTTGCCCAGATAATAATTTTTGATTCAATATTTTATAATATGATGTTTAAGGCTTTGAAGGAAAATATCTATAGATGATATTGCTTTAACTTGCATACAAATTTTTTGAGATTAGAATAAGTAGCTTATCTATCTTCAATTCTCACTGACATGGAATTTTGAAGTAGAAAGAGGAGTTTTCAATTATCACTTTAAACTATCAACTACTGTGGGTTAGGTTTTTAAGAATTTTTTGCTTTAAAGTGAGGTGCCAGGTTGGCATAAGTGAGATTTGGACCCAAGTTTCAGGCAATAACTTCAAAGATTTTATCAATTGAGCTAATCAACATTGCTTTGGTTTTTAAGAATTAATTATTAATTAATGTAAATTGAAACTAAAATTTTTTCTTTTGACTGAGCAACCAAACTTACATGATGAAGGAACTTAATGGGTGAGATATGAAAAATTAGGAGGTTGAAAAATATTTAATATAAATAAATAAATCATATCTCCTGGATTTATCATAAGTGATATCCTAATCATCAAATATAATCGTTTTGATATTCTCTTTTTATAAAAAAAAGGTGTTGGCAAGAACTATCTTAATTGATTTTATCTTGATTGATTGATTGTATGATATACATTGCCATGAGTGAAATATGCAAAGCAAAATGTTAGTCGTGAATCACAATACAAACGAGGCAAGTAAGAATCAATGAAAGAAAATTTCAAACTTCAAAAGCTAAAAAAAATCCTATGCAACACATTTGAGGGGGAAGCGGAGGCCACTCTAACCCCTTAGAATGTTCTATCATCAATTAAAACTATTTACAAGGAATTGGAAAGAGATGGAAGAGAAGAGAATTCACTGAAAAGAGAATGTCTTATAGAGGAATAAGTGTCAAATTACTTTTAAAATAACCTATGTAGGTGACATTGAAGCAATATGTCAATTGTGAGATATAGGGCAAAGGTTATAGTTTAAAAACTAAAAAAAGGAAAAAAAAACAAAGAAAAGCTGTAGCGATGGTTAAATTAGTTGGCCCATGATGGTCTGAATAAAATTTAAATTAACCAAATGATTTGGATCAACGAGTAAGGTAAGCTTGCTTTAAATATATTTGACTAGTCCAAGTAGGTGCAATTTAATATTGGCAATTTGAACATGTTACATTTTCAAATTTTTTGTTTTTTTTTTTTCGAGGGGTAGCATATGAAGAAACTTAAACAACCTTTTTCACAAGGATCTACTTAAATTACCATCTACAAGAATTTGAAAAAATAAGATCATGGTCCCCTAAATTCAAATTCTTTTGGGTCATGAAACATAAATACAAACAAATAAGGATAACTGAAAATCAAAGGAGGGTCTATAAGATCATATGAGTGAGTTAAATGTGAAGTGACCAAGCCATGCCACCCAATCCACCATCATGTTGGTTTCCCCAACAATATGTTGAATTATGACTTTGAAGGTTTCTCCAAGAGCGCCTTAACATCTTTGACAATGAATTCAATTTAGCTGGGAGCATGAATCTTTCATTATATTGCTTTAATAATAATTTTAGTATCGTCTTCAACTTGTAGATGTTGTAAACCGGCTTTGACTGCTTCATGAAGATCGAATTGTAATGCTAATGCGTCAATAACTAGATGTATCACCAAGATTTATTTTTAGTTTTTTGATAATATAGCCAAAATTTATGCCCCTACTTGAATTAGATTTTCTTTCCAGTAAGAATAAGAAATCCTCTTAGTCCTCTATTGATCATGAATGGCCCGTCAAAATTTAGTTTGATAAAGCCTTTATGTGGTTTGTTCTGACGAAGTAAGTTGTCTTGTCTTTGGTGGTGAGACGCTCCATGATATGCAGTTAATGATGATAGCCTTGACATAGACCTCCATTCTGCACTGATCTATTTTTGCCCTAATGAGGGTTCTAGTGGTGTTGAAGAGTCTGTTCTTGAAGATGCTTCATTTCTCCATTTGCAAATTCTCTAAATGATTATAATTACCTTATAGAGTTGGCAATTGTTGATATTTTCCTTGAAGAAGCGATTGATGTCTTTTCCATCACTGTTGGTTGGGTAATTTTGATTGATAGTGATGATATACTGCTTTATGCTTCATATCAATTTTTCTTGTCAGCTGACAATTAAGAAAGAAATGGTGAAAAGTTTCAATTTTGCCTTTGCATAAGGGACAAAGATTGTTGACCTTTATCTCTCTTCTCACCAGATTTCCTTTTAAAGCCAACTCATTATAAGGAATTTGCTGAAAGAAGATTTTAAGCATTGGTGGCACATGTGCTTTTCCAAATCAAATTACCAAAAATATTGTGGAACATCCAAGTTGCTAATTTCTTCTAACTAGATTTCCTTTTAAAGCCAACTCATTATAATGAATTTGCTAGAAGAAGATTTTAAGCATTGGTAGTACATGCATTTTTCCAAATCAAATTACTAAAAATATTATGGAACATTAAAGTTGCTAATTTCATAGAGCAATTGCAACCCCCTAAAAGGTCCCCCAAGGCTCATCCTCAATACGGTGACCAGGCAGGGGGTATGGTAGTAGTTAACAAAGCAAGTTGGGGAAAACACGTGATTAGAGTTTAGGATTTTCCCAGTTAAGGTTGATCATAATTCAGTCCAAAATCGAACCGGTCTGAAGACCGGCCTGGATCGAACTGGACTGGATAAGTTCGGTCCGGTGGTCGGTCCTTCATTTTTTCTTTTTCGGTCTTCGGTCTGTCCCAGTCTAGACCAGGGGGCCGACAGACTGGATCATGGACCGGTTAAAAATTAAGTTTCAACTTGTGGCCCCTAGGTGCCCTTCAGCCTTCTTCAGTTCTTGAGTTTTTCTGCCTCTCTCTACGTGCGACTCAAACTCTTTGCCTCCACTCTCCATGCCCTCTAGCAATCCGGCCTCCACTCCAGCCTATCGCTCTCTGTCTCTAACTACCTCACTCTCTCTCTTGACTTAGACACTCTCCAGTCTCCCAACCACAGCTCACGCCGGCGAGTCGGCGATGAATCCTCTAACCTTGCACGGGGCACGCCCAAACTCCCGCATCCGGCTCAAACTCTCATTGCCGCGCCTCTGGGGCTGTGAACATATATGCACTCACTCAGCATGGTGTTCTCTCTCTCCTTCACTCCTCTGTTTATATTGGCAATTAATTATGGAAGTCACTTTTGTTCTTTCTTGTTAAGATAGATTTTATCTCATTATTATTTGTTTAATATTTTTAGCTTTTCTATTCTTGATAGCTTTCCTATTCTTGGTGTAATTGTGATATAGCTTAGCTTCCAAAAAGATAGGGTTGCCATGGGGTGCAAAAATTTAGGGCCATGCATGTATAAATTGAAAAATCAGTCATGTTTGCACAAAGTATCAGAGAAAGACAAGCTGCGTAAGCATCCAACAAAATTTATGAAATACATTGCTTTCCAACATGTTTATGATTATCCTCCATAGGGAAATCAACTGGTGTTGCTCCCAAACGACCACATTCATCAATAATTTCCAATGCGTATTTTTGTTGACTAAGGAATAGGCCTTGTGGTCCACGGGTAACCTCAATGCCCAAAAAATATTTCAATGGCCCTAGATCCTTAATACTAAAACAAGTGTTTAAGTAGGCCTTGAACTGTTTGCATGCTTTAGTATCGTTACCTGTAAGCACAATATCATCAATGTAGACCAAAAGAACCAGAAAGGTTACATCTTTTCGATAAGTAAATAATGAATAATTAGCATAGGAGTGAACAAAACCATACTCACATAGTTTTGAAAAGAGTTTGGCGAACCATTGCCTTGGAGACTAGAGGAGTCCATACAACAGCTTCTTAAGGCGGCAAACCTTGTTTTCACCTTTACATTTGAATCCTAGGGGCAACTTAATATAGACTTCTTCTTCAAGATCCCCGTGCAAGAAAGAGTTATTAACATCTAATTTATGTAATTCCTATTGTTTGGCAATTGCCACTGCCAGAAAACAGCGAATGTTTGTCATCTTTGTTGCTGGTGTAGAAGTTTTGTTATAGTCGCACCCTTCGACCTAGTTATCACGCAGAATTACCAAACAGGCTTTGCAGCCTTCACTGGTCCCTTCAGAGTTACACTTGACTCTATAAACCCACTTGTAGCTGATGGATTTTTTTCCTAGGGAAAGGGTCTCAATGGTCTAAGTGCGATTTTTCTCTAAGGCACTAATTTCTTCAGTTATAGCTTTCCTCCACCTTTCATCCTTGACTGCTTCATGATAAAATCTGGGCTTTGCAACTTTAGATATAGCGACTAAAAAAAGTTGGTGAAAGGATGAAAATTTTCACATGTGACATAATTTTTTAATAGGTAGCGCGTGCCTGAGGATCACTGTTGGCATGGTGTAGCAGTAGAGACAGGGTCTATAGATCGAGCGGTGTAGCAAATAAAATTATCCAGATGGGCTGGTGTTTGGTGCACGCGTTAGGCTTGACTACAGCAGCAGGGTAGTGGGCTGTCAACCCACTATTCCACCTACTTCTCCTGTGCTGGGCATTGAGCCAGTGCTAGTGCTCTCGGCAGTGGGCTCTCCGCCCACTCTATCACTAGCTCCTCCCATGCTGGGCCTTGGGCCAGCACCATTGTTTTCTCTCCCCTGTGCTTCAAACTGGGCTGGGAATATTACAGTTGGCCCCTCTTCCTCTTCATTGCTTTCAGCCATAAATTCTACAATCCCAGAATCTAGTTCCTTATCTAATAAGCAGCTTCTTTCTTCAGCTTTTGTTATATTCCTATCCTCCTTGAATGGAAAAACATCTTCATGAAAAATAACATCTCCACTTTTAAAATACTCATGTTTATCCAAATTATATAGTTTCCATGCCTTCTTTCCATAAGGATATCCCACGAAGATGTACTTCCTACTCCTCGAGGCAAATTTATCTCATCCTTTGGCATGGTTTTGAGCATAACACGAGCTATCAAAAGTTCTAACATGATCATACGAAGGATTGAAGAGTACCTCATATGGAGTCTTTCCGTTCAAGAGACTAGTTGGCATTCTATTGATCAAATGTGCCGCTGTTAATACCCATTCTCCCCAAAAAGTCAAAGGTAGATTGACTTGAAAACGTAGGGCCCTAGCCAGATTTAGAACATGTCAGTACTTGCGCTCTACTTTTCCATTTTGTTGGGAAGTATCTATAGAACTAGTTTGGTGCATAATTCCTCCTTCACGATAAAAACTCTTCATAGGCCCAGATTTAAATTCAGTTTTATTGTGTGTCCTTACTGCCTTGACTTGCTTACCAAATTGTATTTTAGCCATGGAAATAAATCCTTTTAGAGGGATTCCTACCTCACCTTTTTCTCTCATCAAATAAAACCACACTGCCCTACTAGCATCATTAACTAAGGTTAGGAAATGATGCGCTCCACATGAAGAGGGCACTCAATATGGTTCCTAAATATTAAAATGAGCAACCTCAAACAAATCATTGGCTTTATTATCACTAGTAGGAAATTAATTTCTAGTTTTTTAAGCATGAAAACAAACATTGCACACATCACTTTTCTTCCTAATATAATATGAAAAACCTAATTCCTTTGTAAATGAAGACATAATTCACATGAAGGATGGCCCAGCCGCTTGTGCCAAAGTTCACTAGTTCTTACTGCACTACTTTGAATCTTGAATGGTGTCTTATCGTAGTAATAGACCCTATCTCTTTGCTCACCTGTACCAATCGGCATCCTTGAAGTGCGGTCTTATAAAACACAACAATCATCAAAGAATGTCACACTATAATTTAAGTCCTTGGTGATCTTTATAATGAAAACAAGGTTACAACTTAAATTAGGCATAAATAGCACTTTGTTTAGGTTTAGGTTTTCTAATATAACCACACTTCCTTGCTTGATTGACATAGTTTAAGTCCTGTTAGGAAGATTGATAAGTACAGACCTGATATGGTGTGGTTTTCCTAACAACTCCTTATCACCTGTCATATGCATCGATGCGCCACTGTCAAGCATCCAATTTACTTGTGAGTTTTTCAACCCCATTCTTCGGTGTGTGAAGGAGACTCATAAGTCACTGCACTTGCTCTGTGGTTAGTATGGGGATGGTCACATGTGCAAGCTCGGTGGCTGCTACAGTTAGGTCAGATGCAGAGGGTGTGTTGGCAGTGACTATAGGGTGGGCTCCTTCTCTTCCTCCTCCTCTTCCTTCGCTGCTCCCTACTCGACCACCGCAACCACCTCTGTTGCCTTGTCCTCCTCAGCCGCCTCTGTGAGACCCCTATCTGGGGGGGTATCCAATTAATTTGAAACAATCTGTTTCTTTATGGCCAAGCTTGCCACAATACTTGCAAGTTATTTTATCTCTCGTTTTATTATATTCCTCATGGACAGGGCAAAGGCTATGACAGTCTCCAACTTATCATCTCTATTCATCATGAAGTGTTTGTGATTCTCTTCTTGATGCACCATATTAAATATTCATACTAAATATTTTGTCAAGAGTCGGTAGAGGCTCGATAGCAAGTATTGGCCCTGTATATTTGAGTATTTATCATCATTCAAACCCATCAGAAATTGATGGGCTTTTTCTTCATCACCATCTTTGTGAGCTTTTTGCCTATGCTGCATTCACGCTTGCCACACGTACATCATGAAAATATCACTTGATTCTCTAACTCACTCTATAACCCTTTAAGTTTTGAATAGAATTCTACAACCTCCAATCCATCTTGCTTGCAATCAACTAGTTTCTTTTTGAATTGGTGTATTTTTGGGCCATTGGAAAATGTATAACGTTTCTTAAGATTATCCAACGTAAGCTCCGCGGTTTCAATGTAGGCAATGCTTATTTGGAGCTTTGGTTCGATGACATTAAATATCTAGGAACAAATCTTGGAGTTTGCCATGTCCCATGCTTATAACTCCAATGGATCATCTACTCCCTTCAAAGTTTGTTTCTTTAGAGTTCCTTCAATGAACCCTAATTGGTTTTTGGCTTTTAAAGCAGTTCTAACTGCCTTGTCCCACAAATCATTGTTCTTACCATCGAATATCACTATTGTGATCAACACTCCAGGCCCCTCTAAGGGATGTAAGAAATATGGCGAGTGATTTTCAATCACAAACGTTTGCCTGTCATGGTTAATTTTAGGACTAGGATTAGGGATTTGGGTTAAGAAGCCTCAAGGCTCTGACACCATGTTAAATTTTATATATCAATTGGGCTTTCATCAAACAAGTCATGTATATAAGCTCAAATAAGGTTTCAATCCAAAACCAATTAACAATAGGTGGAGTAATTTACAAGCTCATGTACATGCTCAAGCCCTTTAATTTCATCAATATGGGACAACACCACTTTCATATTCTTTGAATTTTATCAATATGGGATAATACCCACTTTCATTCTCCAACATTTCTCAACTGATTGTTGGTGATTGAAATAACTTAACTCATGACTAAGAAGCTTTGAATCATGGTCTGTTTAAGAGTATGTGCTGATTATTGATGCAAGTAAGGAGATATCCTTAGATTATGAATTATTGTTGGTTTGAAATCATTCCTTCTCTGCTGATTGAAATGACTTCAGTCCTTTGATTTATTCATTGCATAGACTTTTTATATGTGGTGATTATTGAAGCGAATAAGGAGATGATGCTGGTGGTTTAAAGGTCTAATAATGGGTCTATGAAGCATAGATATCAATATATCATTAGATTATGAATTGCTGTTAAGTTAAAATTTTGAATGTTTTTTTAATTATACACTTGTTTAACTTCAAAGTAAAAAAAAGTAGGTCTTGAAACAATTCCTCCAGTCACAGATTAAAGCAAACACCCACACTAAAAATACAAATACTTCTAAATCTGAAACTGATTTTTAGCCAACCATAAAAACAAGGGAAATGTACAAAATACTACTCTACAATCCAAAGATCAATTCTTCCTTTTCCATTTCATAGATCTTATAGACATTTGCACCATCTTTTGTTTCCAGTTTCATATTTTTATCAGCTCCTTTAACTACTCACGATGTCTAACAATGCTATGTTTCTAATGTCCTGATAATAACTTGATTTTGATGCCATCCTGTAGAGAGATATTAACAATGTTTAGTTTTTCGTAGTATATACAAACTCGTAGTATACCGAGGGACATTCTCCATATAGATGAAATGATGCATTGCTATAAATTCTATGTATGTGATTATTGCATTAGCTGAATGTTGCCATTTGTGTTTGAACACAATAATATGGATTTTTCAATGAAAGTTTGAAGCAATTAGTATATTATAAGTGACGGTGTTGTTCTGGTAATATGTATATTATAAGTGATGGTGTTGTGACAATTAAAATGAATGTTTGAAGCAATTACATACGATTCTGAAATAGCATTAGAACTAGTGAGCATGTTTACCTATCTAAGGTTTTCTTTTTAATCCACTTTCCTTTTATTTCAATTATATCAATGTCCTTTCATTCATTTGTTTTTTCAGGTGTGAAGTGTACTTTTGAAGTCCAACTTTTGATTAGATTTGTCATCATGGAGTCCCTTATAGCTTGTTCTCCAAGTGTAAGTTTTGCATTTTTATTTTTGAAAGTAGCATGAGGGGGGTGTGTGTATAATATTAATAGCTTATTACTTATTTTTTTGGAATCACTTGTCAATGCTAGGTGTCAAGCTCCAAATCTAAAAAGGGAGCTACTTCAAAAATGGAAGAATCGGTTGGCATAGATACTGATATTCCAAGTGAGCACCAACCGAATAACCCTATTGAAATTGAAGAGGAGGAAAAGGCAAGTGACAACGCAACACAAGGCAAGAGCAAGGGAAAACAAGTGGCTAGAAAGTCTACTCAAAGGGCAGAGTGTTGGAACTATTTTGAAAAGAACAAAGAGAATGGAAAAAGAGTGGATAGTAAGTGCAAGTATTGTGGTATTATATATAAGGCTGGGCCTAGTAGGAACAAAATGAAGAAGTTGAAAAATCATTTTCCAAAATGCCCTGAAAACCCAAACAATAAAAGTAAACATTCATAAAGTCAGTTGATTTTTGAAAAGGATTCAAACAATGAGGGAGAAGCTGGATTGAAGTCATGGGTATTCAATCCTCATGAGGGAAGGGAGTTTACAGCCAAAATGATCATAATTGATGTGTTGTCCTTTAGATTTATTGAAAATGTGGGATCTAGACTAATAATGTCTATTTGTTGTCCTTCACTTAACATGCCTTCACACATTACCATTACAAGAGACATTTACACATATATGTAGATGAAAGAGTGAGATTGAAAGAATATTTTATACATTCATAGCAAAGGGTGTGTGTGATAGCAGACACATAGACTTCACTTGAGAGGATTAACTACATGGTTATAACTTCCCACTTTATTAATAATGATTGAAAATTACATAAGAAAATATTGAATGTTTGTGCACTTTCTAGTCATAAAGGTGATGATATTGCTCTTATTCATAGAAAATGCTTAGAGGATTAGGGTTTAGCTTCTAAGTTGTGCACTATTACTGTTGATAATGTTAGGAGCAATAGCATTACTTGTACTGCTCTTATTGGTGAGTTTCAGCGATATGGTCATTTTCTTTTCTCTAATGGGATTTCTTGCATGTTATGTGTGTTGCTTATATACTTAATTTCGTTTTATGGGATGGGTTGAAGGTTTTTGGGAAGTCAGTTAAGCGTGTTCGAGCTGCTGTGAGGTTTATTAGGCAATCTCGTAGTAGGTTGTAAAGATTTCAAGAATGTGTAGTTGCAGAAAATTGAAAGCAAGGCTTCTTTGTCTCTTGATATTGCCACTAGATACAACTCCACTTATAAGATGCTTAGCATTGCTTTAGTGTATGAGCATGTGTTCACAAAGTATAGCAAAAGAGACCCTTATTATAATGTTGAGTTGGCAAAAGATGATGGTGCAGATAGACCTCCTAACTATAATGATTGAAAACACGTTAAATACTTGTTAGTTTTTTGGGAGGTTTTGTATAATATTGCTTTGCGTCTGTCTGATACTTCATATGTGATATCTAACGTGCTTTTCTTTGATATTGTGGCTATTCATACTATGTTAAAACAATTGGAGGAATTTGTTGAGACCATTGATGTTAATGATTAAGAAAGTGAAGACGTTGAGGAGATTGGAATTTCTAGAGTCACAAACTTCAAAGAAATGGCTAAGAGGGTGAGGATGAAATATGATAAGTACAAGTTGGCGAGTCTTGAGGTCGCTCTTTATGATTTTTTTAGTGAAGTACAAGTTAGTGCTATAGTTTCAAAAATGAAAGAGAGATTAGAAACTTTGTTTGATGAGTATTGGTAATTGTACAAGCCATTAACTCCTCAAAGTGGGTAAAGTAGTGGGGCATAACCTAAAGTTGAGAAAGGGTAATGCATCTAGTGGAGTTGCTGTTTATGCACAACAATAAGAAAAAAATTAAAGGGCCAGATGGAGGAAGAGGAATCATCAAGACGGAGCTGTAAGAATACCTAAATGAGGGACTTGAAAAGGATGAAGTAGGGGATGACGTGTTGGGATGGTGGAAAGTACATGGTCCTTAATATCCTGTGGTTGCTCATATGGCTCATGATGTATTGAACATGCATGCTTCTACCGTTGCATCGGAGTTAGCATTGAGTGTAGGAGGACGTACTCTTGATTCATTTAGAGCTTCTTTAACCCCAAGGTAATTGACTTAATTAGTATACTTCTTTGTATTATATTATAAATTTATACGTTATTTCTCTTTGTTAATTTGTGAATATTTTTTGGTTTAATTGTGCAAAAGATAGTATAAGCTCTTATATGTACATAAGATTGGCTTAGGCTAAGCAATAGATTAGATATGGATGACTATTTCAATGAATTACGGACCTTGATAGGGGTAATGTTCAATTTTTCATTTCTTTTTAATTTTGTTTATCCACCATTAATTTCTATGATTGCATTTTCTAACCTTAAATTTTCGTTCTTTTTTGTGTTTATTTTAGATCTTAGTAAATTGAGTCTTAAGAATAATGTGATGGATGTGGGTGATGCTTTGAACGTTTAATATTGAGGTAACTTTTCTTCTTTTTATTGTGTTTATTTTACATTATATTATTGTTATCATTATTATTTATCTTTAGTATATTAGCTATTGGTTTTTATATTTACTAACACAATCTTTTATTTGTTTCATACACTACTTGAATAATTAGTTGACTATTCGAGAGAAGACCGAATTATTGCAAGGAAATCCTTCTCCAAATCCAAGACATTGATTTCAACTTGAAGTTTGGGAGTCGCATTGGGTTGAAGATTGAGTCACTTTGAACATTTCATGAACACTTAATAACCTTGGTTACGTAATTAGCTTTCTTGTCTCGTTGGTTATGGATTAAACTTTTTATTTTGGGAGTTTCTTTACATTTGTGTTGTGGTTATGTATTCTAATCCCAAATCATTGAATGATATAATGGTTTAAGAAAATAAAGAAATGGTCCAAGACTCCAAGCAAATAAGTGAAATAACAGCAGCTTAAGAATAGGCCCAAGTAAATAAAAACAGCAGCCGATCCAACCCCTAGCCCTCGAGCAGGACCTTTGACTCGATCCAAATTCGGTCCGGTCTAGGTCTGGTTCGGGTTTAATAGATCCGATCTCGGTCCAGACTGATTTTGGACCGGTTCGGTCCACGGTCCATTGCATCATGAAAAATCTATCTCTGGTCCAGACTGGACGATGAATAGCCCTATTCATAGCTGTTATTACTAATAATAAAATCATTAACTGGAGCATGGATGCTAACTTGAGTAATGTCAATGTTCGATAAATGGTTAGATTTTGGCTGTGGCACCAATAGTTAATTTAAAATTTGCTTTGGTTACCATCCTTTATTTTGCAATTGATTCTTTTTTTATAAGTAGGTTAGCACTTGTTTAGTGTTTCGCACCCTAGGAGCACCTTTGATCTTTCTTTGGAAAAGACCAAGGCGGCAATCACACTTAATCCAAAATTCATTAAATAAAACTTATTACGCTCACTGCACAACTCCTAGATAAGCTCGCATAGCAAAGCCAAATTACCAAATTCTGTCTAACTAAGAGTCAGAGACTAAGTCCTCATATTCTCGGGCCTACACACTTTATCTCAAGCAATAAGTGGTGGTCCTTGATTAGAGGTGAAAGTTTTTTGAAAGAAATCTCCATTAACTTTGTGTGACATCTCCAAAATTCTATTTCATTTTGATTCTAATCTTTAGCTTATTTAATGTAATGGAAACTAATATAGTAGGCATCACTGCTATATTTTATTGAAATACCGGTAGGGGTAAGGTTGCCTACAGCTGGATCTCCCCAGACCCCGCGAAAGCGGAACCCACGCTGAGAGTTGTTGTTGTTGTTGACTGCTGTATTTCATTATGAAGTATAATCCAAGAGGGATTTTATTGAAATAAAAAAAATGTAATCCAAAGTCAATTGTCAAATATCAATTTTCAAAATTCAATGGTCAAAAGTCAACTCCAAGCTTAAGTAAAGCTTCTATACGACCTTGCGCACATTCCATCCCCATGCAACACGCTAGTAACTAAGAACAAAATATTTCGAGCAATGAGTCGGGACTCAATATTACCTACCCCTAACTATAAAACGTTTGCTTAAATTCATTTCAAACATCTAGGAATGAGAGTGAAATATTCAAACAGTTCCAAATATCCCAGTCATTAAAGAATCTTAAACTGCAAATTTCTTAACCATTATTCGAAACCCAAAAATAGAGTTCAGTTAATGACGAGTGACCCCACTAGAGGGGCTAATGACTTCCACCAAACGACCTCATCGGTTACCACAACCCATCTTGGCATACATCCATCTACCATCGTGCATACCCAATCAACCATATGCAATGACCTGAGGGAGACTAACTTGTCTCTATATCAGAGTAAACCTACCCTGATCTTGGGAGGCACCCTCGCACAACTCGCCTTAATCTTTCACGTTAGAATTTAGTATTTTATGAATAAGCTCATTTGGCTCCCAGTAAGCTCAACCTGTCTCAATCGAAACTTCTATTATCTTAGCAAAACCACTTTTAAACATAAATTGCTTAAGTATAAATATTCAATCCCAACATCATATTACATGTTCAGAAATTTGTAAAATCATATGTCACAGTTCAACTTTTACACATAAGGTTCCCCTGGCATATAAAGTTATATAATGATTTATAAACATCCAAAACACATTCTAAAAGTGCAATCATGGGAGCTACGACATAGGCATTACCTCAGTGAAGCATACAAACCTAGCTTGAGCTCGATTCTAGATTGTTTGACCTAAACAATAAAATAAAATGTTACAACATGAGCCCACTTAAGGGAGATCTTACACCCCAAAATCAAGATTTTTCGACCAAAAAGCCAAACAAGGTACTAAGGTCCCATGACTATAGCTAATGCCCCTAGATATTGATTTTTAGGCACTTAAAAAACTTTTAAAAGCTCATTAACTAAATAATAAGCTACTATTAAAATCCAAACCAATTAGGGTCTGTGAGTAGTGTGAGTCAGTTTTATGGCCTAACTTGCAGAGGTTGTAACTTTACTTAGAAATATCAAATTGAGTTTGTGAGCACAATATGGAAAGCTCCTTATGGCTATTACAACTTTTATCTTTTCACAATCACAAGTAACCACAATTATTTTCTATTTGGTCAGTTTCTGGTTAGGTTTGTGCACTCACAGGAGAAAATTTATTTATCCCTCATTTCAAGCCCCACATTGATAATTCAAAATTTCTAGAAAAATAAATTCATAAAGATAGATCCCTGAATTTTTTGTGATTTTTAGCCAGGTAAATATTTTCATATTATTCCTCAAAGTTGGGACAATGCAGGACCAGATTCTGGTCACCAACAACTTCACACTTTATGAATCATTCAACATTCGTGTAATCTAATGGCCATGAAATCAACCTTTAGAGATCCCTAACATTCAAATACTACCCCTAAACATGAAGAATCCTGATAAAGCACAATGAAAGAAATAAAGGAGGGAAAAAAATAGGTTTTACCATCAATGGTTTGAATTAATGTTCTAGAGTAGGAAAATTCTTTATCATGCACTTCAAGGTCTGGAAATTTAATTCAAAAACATGAGTTGAAAGGACAAATTATAGGGGTTAGAGGACTTAATCAAATTTATTTCCTTTAAATTTAAGTTTTGAAAGAAAAGGAGAACCCTAGCCATGATTTTACTCACCAACCACAAGGTGAAGAATAGAAGAAAGAGGGACAATTCGGCGGCAATGGAAGATGACTAGAGGTGGTCATCTGGGTGGCGGTTATCACCGGAACAAGCGGCCAGTGGTGGTTGGGCATAATGAAAGGGTAGAAAGAGAGAGAAAGAGCGAGGGAGAAAGCAAGAGAGAGAAAGAGAGAAAGCGCTGAGAGACAAACAGACTGGCAGATAGACATAAATAACATGAGATTGATGAGAAGTTTGTTATGTTGGGAAAAAAATTGTTTTTTTTTGAGTTGATGAGAGTAATAGGGGGGGGG